>JAVTVY010002353.1:0-36297 GCA_036873755.1 Hanleya hanleyi
AGGCGGGCTGCCATTGGCTATAACACCAAACAACACGCGTCGGAGCTGGGGTTGCCACACCTTCCTCTAAGAACTTCATCACCCAGGACGTCTCTCCACACCCCGTGCGGCCGCTGACCGTCATCGTATAGGGATGTTCAACGCCACTTGGTGGACCTATAGCGGGACTTGGTGGTGCCTCTTCTCCATGCGTTAGACGCATATGTCTGAGCATATTGTCGCGACGAGAGAGTGTCTTTTGACAGAACGGACATGTACTCGACATGGTACCCGGTCAAAGGATGGATACAGACTGAGGCTAATGGTGTACAAACGACCTTATATGACCACTCACTCACTCACCGTCGTTAATGCGTCCATGCGTTAAGACGGACGTTTGGGACGCATCACGGGCTTTGTGCACGCCTCACTCACTCACTCACTCACTCACACATTCACTCACGCTCTCACTCACTCACTCACTCACTCACTCACTCACACTCACTCACTCACTCACTCACTCACTCATTCACACGCGCGCATACACTCACACTCACAGATAAATCTACCACGTAGTTGGATGGAGAAATAGGCCGTTATCTACTCCAAATGCACTCCATCGCACCTCCGAAACTCCCGCTTTTGCTAGTACTCGCACTGATGACGTCACCAGTGACGTCACAGGTGACATGGACATCCCTTCAAGTCGTGGTCTACACCCCAAGAGTTACAAAATAACACTTCCCTAGACACATTCGGACCAATAGTGGTGTATATCGGCCTCAAAATGTCTATTTCCATACTACGGCCTGCCTGCGCATGCGCACAATGACGATATTCCTACTCCACATCCACCCGGTCGGATGCGCCCTCACGTGTGTTTGACATTGATACCTCACTTGACTCCATCGGACCAATAGTGGCCCACCTCGACCCCAAAACGTATATTTCCATACACTTGGTCTACCGCGCATGCGCAGAATGACGACATTCCAATCCCAGGCCTACACCATCGGATGCCCCTTCACCAATGCTTCACATTGATACCTCACCTGACCGAATCGGCCCACTAGGGGCTTACCTAGATCCCAAAACGTCTATCTCCATGCCCTTTTCCCACAATTTCCTGTCTGCGCATGCGCAGAATGGTGACCACGCCCGAGACACTAGCCCAGGCGGATGTCCCCTCATGTGTGCTTCACATTGATACCTCATACGACTCCACTGGACCATCAGGGGCTCCCCTAGATCCCCAAACGTCTATTTCCATACCCTTTACCCACAATTCCCTGTTTGCGCATGCGCAGACTGGTGACAACGGCCGAGCCACTAGTCCAGGCGGATGCCCCCTCATGTGTGCTTTACATTGATACCTCACTCGACTGCATAGGACCACTAGTGGCTCACCTAGATCCCAAAACGTCTATCTTCATACCCTTTACCCACAATTTCCTGTCTGCGCATGCGCAGAATGGTGACCACGCCCGAGACACTAGTCCAGGCGGATGCCTCCTCATGGGTGCTTTACATTGATACCTCACTCGACTGCATAGGTCCATTAGTGGCTCACCTAGATCCAAAAACGTCTATTTCCATACCCTTTACCCACAATTCCCTGTTTGCGCATGCGCAGACTGGTGACAACGGCCGAGCCACTAGTCCAGGCGGATGCCCCCTCATGTGTGCTTCACATTGATACCTCATACGACTCCATAGGACCATTAGGGGCTCCCCTAGATCCCAAAACGTCCATTTCCATACCCTTTACCCACAATTCCCTATTTGCGCATGCGCAGACTGGCGACAACGGCCGAGCCACTAGTCCAGGCGGATGCCTCCTCATGTGTGCTTTACATTGATACCTCACTCGACTGCATAGGTCCATTAGTGGCTCACCTAGATCCAAAAACGTCTATTTCCATACCCTTGGGCCACCGCGCATACGCAGAATGACGCTATTTCAACCCCACACCCAGCCCATTAGATGTCCCCTCACGAATGCTTCACTTTGATACCTCACTCGACCCAATCGGACCATGCAGCGTATTTGAAGTTTGGGGACTACTTTCTCTCCGCGGAAGCTTTTCCCCGCAACCGCATCACCGCCAGACATGACTGCATCACCGCGGAGGAAAACAGAGGTCACGTGACCTTGTATCCGAGTTCAAGAGAATATGCCACTGCCACATTGGTCAAGTTTTTTGCCAAATTCAAGATGGCGGCCAAACTCTGGCAGAGGTCACTTTCCAATCTCCAGCGCCAACGCCTCAAGTTTAAGTGCAAAGATGTGCAATGGGAGTCTATTCCCGTAGACACTACTACTGTCCTCCTTCACCCCGTGATACCAATACGGTATAGTTCTCAAAAGCAATATTTTCAAATCGAAGAACACTATATACGATTTCCATATTTATTTAGAAGATCATGAGAGAAACCCCGAGTTAACTTATACTAAATGCTTCTCTCTCTCGATGAGGAAATAGTCTGTCTTTTTGGCGACTGTATTTCAATCTCTCATACATGTATATCGTCTTGTTATTTATTTCACCAGCGAGTTTCATCATTCCATCTTGGCAATTCCTCTAAATGCCTCGATCATCGATCGTCGGGAACGAAATATAATAATGGAAATGCGATCAAAAAGAAGGAAAATAAACTTACCTGAAATCGAAATGAAACAAGAATAGTAGACGCAAAACTGTAACTTTTGTCCTATATCCTTCCGGCGCATCGTGGTATTGATATCACTCTGTCGAAAGTGATATATGTCTCCGTACGGACCTACATCCACTAAACCGGTACATGAATAGCCCACAGAAGCGGTATGATGGAAATATCAATGATTACTCCAGCGATTACTACTCGCTAATGCTGAGTATAAACAGCTACATGTACAATAAAAGCGTGGCTGGGACACAAATACTCAAGATCAATCTTGGTTCTGAGACATATGCAGTCAGCATATTTGCCTGAGGGGTCGCGTGACAATTTGTTCGCAAGTCAATTGTCCTGTTTATGTGTCTGAAAGCTTTGTTTTTCTGAAAGCGCTTTGTGCACTCGTTACCTTCAAGTTGAATTACAGGTGTATATATCAGTGTATTATCTCGTATCGTCATTAAAGATTAGTAGGTTTATGGCAGTCGATATGATTCGCGATTTACAATAACAATGCATAAATGTTCGTGATTAATCATTCATTCATGAAAAATGCAAATTATAACTTAATCGAGTGAAATATGTACTTGATGATCCCCAAAAAATTTGGGGGTGCCCACCACCCAGAAATATTTCAAACCAGTATCCTCAATAAAAATAAAACAGTGGTTGCTCTTACTCTATCGGGCTGATCGAAACTTAAATTTACGCCTTCCACAAGAGTCTAACTGTTGAGTTATGTGAACTTTATAGCAGTGAGAATCCAGTTCGCCTTCGCCCCACCGACAGGATAGGCTACCCTTACCTGGCCTGGGCGATTTGTGGCCTAATCATGTCTGGTGATGGCCAACTCTGCCATATCTCTCTAAATATTGTTCCTATTCCTTGGGCTTAGGGACTAAAAATCAAGCTCTGCAGGAGAATGAAAACAATCCAAGCTAGGTACACATCACAGCGACGTCATATGCAAAAAGTATATTTTTAGGTTGATTTTTGGGTCAGCTTTTTCGTTTATTTTTATGTTTGCTATTTCCTCAACATAATAGATTAGGCAATAATTATCTGTTGTGAAATAAAGTAATTTGGAGTATATTTAACCGTTAAAAATCAAACACAAATAGAGAAAAACGACGAAAACGCAACTTTTCGGTGACACACTCGTGGCTGCCATTTTGAATTTTCCCATGGTTCTCTGCTCGTAGGGATATGCACGTAAGCTCAAAATGACCCCAATGTAATATGTCACCACGATAGTGAATGCCAGTTATTAATGTGCTGTTGTTTCGGGGATAGCGCGAAAAGTTTGGTAGTGGGCATAATGCCCTCAACCCTCCCCCCTCTCCCCCAACCCACCCTTTCTGGTCTGGTAGGGGTAAATCGAAGAATTTAATCCAGATAAGGGAAATATAGTACGCCCAAATACATTGTGTGTAATATACAAGATGACAGAAAGTTCGTTTTTCTGATATAAAGCTCGCTTAAACAGCTAGTTTCTTGTGTATAGTGCCCCTTCCCATGTTTTCCGTGATGTGACCTTGATTATGTACTTAATGACCCCTGTGAGACCCTTTAACATGGTGGTTGCTACTACTCTCTCGGCTTAAAAATACGCCTCTTTTAGATCTCTGCCTCCAGACAATGTATAGTTTTTCTCATCCAATGAATGAAACAGTATTACTGATAATACTACGGGTTCATTCTCATTGTGAATTACATCATAATTATAAAAATCGAATTGTCTAGCCATAGTACAACAATTACCCGCCAGAGACGCCAGATTAGCGTTACATCAGGACATTTGCCTGTTGTACTTGAATGTATTTTGTGGCGGTTTAAAGGTTCAAAATGTCCCAAAACGGGGTTTTTAACACATGCAATCAATTCAGGGCTATCCATTCATTCGTATGTGACTGAATTCTTGGATTTGATCAAAGCATGTGTAGAACGTTTTGTAGATCAAAGCATATGCAGACAGTTGTTTAGAGCAAAACATATGTAGGAAGTTTTGTTGATCAAAGCATGTGTAGAGATGTTTGCGGATCGAAGCATGTGTAGGGGGTTTTGTTGAACAAGCCATGTGTAGCAAGATTTGTAGGCCTAGACTAAAGCATGTTGTCATGGAATTGTAGTCTATTATTAGACGTTCGCGGGGTTTATTACGTCGAAGTCGTAACCGATTTCATCGCAAGTAAATGTCGATTAACATTGCAAATTGCCGATATACAAACAGACCTGGATAAAGCGAGTAATTGGGCCTCAGCGCCATCTGCCCACACATCAACAGACCCGGATGACCCGAGTAGTTAGACCACAGCGCCATCTGCATATAGGCTGGCATGTTATTGTAGTTTACTATTAGACACTGTCGATGTTTCTATGAGCTTATTGTAATTGTATCTGGGTCAGATCATACGTCAATGCTGTATGATCTAGTAGCTTCTTGATTTGTTGAAAGGCCTGGAATTTCTCATAGAGTATAAATAGCCTAACATTCAGTGATCGAGGAGGGAATTCAAACTGGCTTTTCGTGGGTGCGTTATACTTACTATGCTACTTTTGCTGCGAACTGTATACTCCTGTGAATTGACTTTTGGCTGCTGTGTTATCTACGTGATAGAACTGTCGGAAACTGGACAACAACTGAGCAGTGTTCAAATATCAAACCACATAAACGCAATTTCTGAATGATGGCACGGACTGTGGAGAGATTGCTGCACGTCAACACGGAGTGTGAAATATACACCGGTATAGCATTGAACATTAAGACTATATTTCTCATTTATTTGTTGTATTAACCTTACTTAATTTGTATATGATTTTAGTATTGTGAATAAATATTTGATTGTTAGTCCTTGACTTCACAACAATTTTCTGTTACGTTTTTTTCTATTATCGTTTATGACGGTGTAGAACGTTTTGTTGATAAAGGCATATCTAGAGAGTCTGGTAGATCAAAACATGTCGATAATTTTGCAGATGAGAGCATGTATACGTGTAGAGATTTTTGTAGATGAAAGCATATATAGAGTTTTGTTGGCCAAAGCAAGTGTAGAGATTTTTGTAGATCAACGTATGTGCAGAGAGTTTTTTGTAAATCAAAGCATGTGTCGAGAGTTTTGTATATCAAAGCATGTCGCAAGAGTTTTGTAAATCGAACCATGTCTCGAGAGTTTTGAAGACCAAGCCATTACGAGAAGTTTGTAGACCAAAGCATGTGTAGAGAGTTTTGCAAATTAAAGCAAATGTTGAGAATTCTGTGGATCCAGGCACGTGTGGAGAGTTGTCTAGATCGATGCATGTGTATAGAGTTTTGCAAATCAGACCATGTGTTGAGAATTCGCGCGGATTTGGACTCAAAGTTCTATCAGTATATTTAGACTGATTAATAGTGCCACCTCAGATAATCAGATTTTATTAATAATGCACGGAGATCGACTTGAGATTGTACATGTTTTACCCCAGTTGTTTTACAATCTCCAGACTAGGCGCATTTATTCGACCTGTACGTGTGTTTTTGACAAAATGAACGGTGGTTTTATAACCACACAAATGCGGGCAGCTCATTGTACTTGGTGTAACACCACGTGCCGTTTTACAGGTATCTTCATAAGAAGTGAAAGTTATATTACCGGCACACACGTACGGGATATAGGTGTAGAGAAGCGAGCTGTCTAACGTGAACAATCTCGGTGATTTTTCTGGGGAAAGTTGTTTTGTTTCGTCAGTGCTTTGAACAAACGATACTGGCTCGACGTGTTTTTTTTTCTTCTATATATCCTATATATATATATACAGCACTACATGTAAAGTATGCCCGATCCATTCGATTTTATTTTAACTGGTATAGTTGTAAATATTAATGAACATCAAACGCACTTTGGAAAAAACGCATTTAAGATGTATAAATTAAGTGAAAAATGGTAATAATCAAAATTACATCAAATATTTTGCGCATTTACCTTGTATTCGTTTGTGCAAAAGACTAGTTTGCCAGTTTTTATTGACGTATAAAGCAGGTTTTGTTTTTGAATATCGCTTCGATATAGTAGACGTACAATCTTTTCATATAGTGTCATAAATAATGTTAAATTACACAACACTATATTTAATATATATCACGTATTGGCGATCCAGGGTTTATTGTTGACAGATATGTATGTATATATGTGCTGGGCCGGCTGGCAGACAGGAATTGGAGTCTGTCAGGCTTCCCGCAATTTTTGTTTTTAATTCTTTTTCGCAGCATTGTGGATTGTTTATGTTGGGAATTTTTCTATATCTATTTATTTTTGTGCATACTTCACTATAAATATAAAAGCATACACACAACGGGGATAAACGTGAAATCGATAACTTCAATTTTTGAGCAAACTTATTTTACCATGAATTGTCATATAGATACAATTTGTAGCATACAGGGTGTCATAGCTGGATATGTAAACAGAAACGGTCACCCTCCATCAAATGGCATCTGAAACATCTGAAGCTTCGGTCAACTGTAGAGGATTAAATAACAAGCAGAAACGAATTGATGTATTCCGTCATTTACGGGATCTGAATTTCTCCATTTATTGCCTGCAAGACGTTCATTTTACCTCAAAAATGCGGAAATTAGTAACCTCCCCCCCCCCCCTTCTTTATTACGTATTCAGTATTCGAGTATGGTTAAAGAAATGACATCTGCCCAATATTGGCTGGTAAGGGTTGCCAACATTTTGGCTGGAGTAACATAGCGAAAGAAATTGTTCAAAGCAATTGTTCACGCAACAACGTTTGTTGCTCTTTGTATTTTTATTTACATTTGAAAACGTGGAGTTTCTGTTTCATTAAAATATAACAAGAATGGAGTTCAATATTAAACATTTGCTTGCCTATCTTCAACATGAATTTTCAGTTTCTAAGTGTAACCCTAATGGGACAATTTCCCACCAGTGTGCAAACTCCCTTTTGTACACACTGTTTCCACCACTTAACAATGTGAATGCATTTTTTTTGGTCGCAATTGAGTACATTCAGTAGCTCAGAGTTACATGTCTGAATACACATTTATTCTTCAGATTATATTCTTCATATTTTATATACCTCAGATTTTATATGATGATATGCATGTAAATTTTTCACTGCAATTCTACACTCTTTTACAAGTTCGTGACATATTTTTCTAAGCCCAACTGTCTGGTATCATTGTATATACATGTATATAAAATCGGTTGTTGTATTAAGACTGTCAGATAAATATGTTTGAGGCTTTTTTCATTGCACTTGCTTATTAATTGTTTTTGATATAACTAAGCTAACAGATGTTAACATATAGCTTCATGTTGATATAGTAATTAGGCTAACGGAATAGAATGTTCTCATTTGCGGTCAATTAACAGTCTTAAACAATGGGCAATTGTATATTGTTGTTTATTCAATTTATTGCCTCAGGGCATCAGCAATCCATCTTGCCTGCCTGAGGTTGAATTTGTCATTGTTTTAAGGATGTCCGCTGGTGGTTTTTGACTTTGGCAGCCATTTTGCCTGTTTTTCTATCGGGTTATCTCCCTTCCCTAGGTTAAGAGATGGGGATTTCCTTTAAAAGCCTTCTAGCCGAGAATTTTGCACAGCAACATCCATCCAATTTGCTAAATTTTGATAGACATTGTGATTATCTGCAAACAGTTAGAATATAAGAAAAAGTTAAATACTATTTATATTAATTTTTCATGAATATGCTTCAAAACTAGGGCTATTCCCTATGCTTTCTAGGTTATCAAATTGAGCATAGGGCAGTCCACTTAATGTTGCCTACAGCTAAAAAATGCACACCAACCTATATTTTTTTCTTTGTTTTTCCTCATATTACACAATTATGAATGCAACAACACACATTATTCAAAAAGTTAATTACTTTGATTTACCACCAGCGGACATCCTTAAGGCGAACAATGGCCAGAACTAGGATCAACTGACTTTAACCAAGAAGTGTTGAGTAAGCTTATAAATTAAACCCCGAATGCCTTTTATAAAATATCTGCACATTTTTTGATAAAATTTAATATATCTTTCCCAGGTCGATGGGTATCTGTTGAAGGCCCGAATTTACATGATCGTGACTCAAAAAAGTGGCTGAAATACTATCATTCTTTTCTCAATGATTTGCAATTTAGGAAGCAGATCCCATTATGGTCCTGATCATGTAGGATCTTATATTTTAACCCTATCTGGCCTGAGCGATTTGGGGTGTATCGCAGCCTGTTGGGATCGGAAAGTGCCCCCCCCCCGCCACATATATTTTCTCTACCACTAAGGCTAGAGCGCTGAAACTTACCACACAGTATCTTGGGTTCAAGCTCTACCGGCAATTGTAAAAAAATCCAACATGGCCACCATAATGACGTCACAGTGACGTCATCTTCTCGGAAGCCATTTCTCGGCCTTTTTGGGGTCGATTTTTGGATTTGTCTAAAAAAAATCAAATAAAATATAGAATAATTAGTTTTGCATAAATAAAATACTTGTATGGCTTTTTTGGCAAGGAAAATGTGAAGAAATGGAGCGAAAACATTGAAAAAGACGACTTTCGCGGATACCACATGGCCGCCAATTTGAATTTACCCATGATCCGCTGCCCGGGGTGTATGAAAATAGGCTCAAAATGACCCCAATAAGATAAGCTTCAAAGTCACAAAGTTTCAGCCTCCTCAGTTATGTCATTTCGGAGCAGCAGAGAAAAGTTCACTAGGAGGGCACTTTCCGCCCCCCCCCCCAAGGCCAGGTAGGGTTAATGGTGTGCCAGAATGTTTTCATCAATTCTAGGGTCAAAGTCTCAGAGTTGATAAGAAGTATGGATAATTTATTATTCCTTAAATGTCGTGCTTATCTATGGGTGCTGACGAGGTGGCTGATTGAAAAACTCGTCTGGAAAACTCAATCTGCATAATTGTGCTAAAACTAACCTTCAGGAGTGTTCCGAATGAACCCTCAGGATGCTGTATGGAACCTTGGTAGGATGCAAGCAATGAACCATTCGGGTTCCTGTTTGAACCTTTCGTATGGGGATTTCTAATTCAGCATAAAGGTGCTAAAACGACCATTCAGGGATGAACCCTTAGGGCGATGTATGAAACCTCTGTAGGGTGCCAACATTGAATCTTTCCAGACGGAAACCTTTCATATGTGGGTGCTATAATGAACCCTACAAATAAGGTTGTATAACGAACCTTACAGGGTTCAACCACAGAGGCAAGCTACTGAACCCTTACAGGTTCCACCACTGCACCTTTTTCTAAGTGTGTAATTTCAAGGCATCCACTCTCATGATTGTAGAATTGCAGGGTCATGCTAAAATCCCTGATTTCATGGTGAAACATCGTCTATTTCTCGCTGTAAAACATATGAAGAATGAGGGTAACCACAATGAGTTTTCTTCAAAATAGTCGTCCCAATATGTAGCTGTGGAGTAAAGCCGCTACTGGTTATTGTCGATCCACATACGGTTATAGAGAGACTATTTGGGCTGAGGAAGATTGGCGAGTTTAACCGAAATGAGCTGAGTGAGATCAGCACAATGAAAATGCTAACAGACAAGAAGAGGATTGCAAAAGGGTAAATTCGTCGTTATGCGCCCCCACCCCCTATATATTTTCGCTATCGCTAAGGTTAGCGGGCTGAAACTATATCCTTGGTTCAAGCTCTACAAGAAAATGTAAAAGCGAATCCAAGATTTCAGCCATGATGACTTCACTGTGACGTCATTTTCAAAAATGGTACTTTTCGACGATTGTTCTGTCAGAATTTTCGAATTTTTTTCTTTTTGTTTATCCTTCGCAAAAATTGCATGATAATAAAATAGCTTTTACCGACTTTCATACAGAAAAGCAAAACAGTTGAAGAAATATAACGAAAACATCACTTTTCTGGTACCCACACATGGCTGCCATTTTAAATTTACCCATGATCCGCTACTCGGGAGGTTATGCTAATCGGCTGAAAATGACTCCAATAGGATGCCCTATAAAGTCCCGGAGTTTCAGCTCTTAGTTTTTTGTCGTTTCGGAGAAAGTTTGGTGGGGGGGGAGGAATTGTGGCCCCTCCTCCAGGCCTGGTAGGGTTAATGGGGGAGGGGAGGGAGGGGGGACGAATCAGCGGGCGTTTTTTGGCGATACTAAGACATATATTTTCATTTAGTTTTCGTAAATGGCATAGAACTGCGCTGAATCGACATGCTGAATTTTTGCGTAATTTTTGCGAAAGAGAGCGTATATATATACCGAGCATGATTCAAACTTTCATTTGATGACATCTCGATTCCATTCTCGAAGTATGTCAAGTTATTTCGATGAGAATCGAGATGGTCTTGCGCTTCGAGAGAAAACTGGGAGCAAACCGGGATCCTTCGAGACGAGATATTTATCGGTTTTACTCGTTTATCGAGAAACCGTCTCGATCGATTCGACGTGAACTGAAAAAAGAAATGTGCGCGGTCTATTTCTCCTGATACATTTTAGAAAGGCCTTCGATTTAGTCACCTGCAGCTTCACTCAGACGGTTTGGTTTTCCTTTTACTTTTGTCTTCGATTCAAAAACTGTAAAAAGTTCATTGTTCTCGTCTCTTAGAAATGCGGACGAAGATATGGTCAAACCGATTCGTAGTTACATAATTGGAGCAAAGTCATTACCAAATGTTCTTTAGGTGTCTAGCATTATTACAGAAACTTGTCAAACAAGGCTATCTTTAAAATGAATTTTTTTGGTCAGTATCGCTTTATCTGTTAATGATTAGAATTTTACGAAAGGTACAACATGGTGTCTTGGTGCAACCAATTTAATCTTTGAACCGGTTCGCTAGAAATCAAGAATCAAATCTGTGACTCATTTTATGTGTGTTTGGAATTGGTACTCTCCGTCGAATGTAAATTTCTTTTGATTTTTGGTGAGGAAATTCTTCAGTGGACGATGGATGAATAATCTTATGATCAGAGGCATATACTTATGAAATTGTAAACCCGCCAATATGAGTGAGTGAGTAGGGTTTAATGCCGTTTTCAACATTTCTCCAGTCATATCACGACCGTACCTACATTTGCCAGAACACGAGAGTGTCCACAGTTCATATTATCCTGAACACTGATCAGCCAAGCCAGTACAGCACCCGGTCACCCATCCAAGTATTGACCGAGCTCAACGTTGCTTAACTTCGGTGATCTAACGAGGACCGGTGTGCCCAACGTAATACGCCGTACTCCGCCAATATGGACTATTCTATGGGTTGTGTGATGTCATGGGCTTTGCTAAGTCTTTCAATCTGAGGGAGTTGTCCTTCATACAAACCCTGACTAAAGGAACTCTTTCAAGTCAACTTCCATGTCCTGCCCCTGAGGTCTTTCTACAAGACCAGACACGGCTTTAAAAGGTAAACTGTTGTTTATCTAATAGAGAGGTCGATCGTTGTACAGAAGTTTCTATACGAAGCAATTCCATAAGCCATCATGTAAAGGCTCTATTACAATAAACAGTCTATTTTCAAGAGAGAATGATCGCAAGTCTAAAGACAAATTGGTTTATTATGCTTATATAATGTTAAACAAAAAAGACAATTGAACCAAACATTTATTCAATCACTATTACGTGCTACCATTGAAAAATAGAGAGTTACCATCCTAATCATGCGAACTATTTGTTTCCAACAGCCCATGTGATTTCGTGAATATTTCATTATATCTATACCAGAAATTAGCATTAGCAGTTATCGAATACAATGTTCAAATAGCTCCACGTGAGCTTGACCCTATCTGGCTTGGGCGATTTGGGGGGTATCGCAGCCTGGAGGGGGGCGGAAGGTGCCGCCCCCCTCCCCCGTATATATTTTCTCTGCCACTAAGGCTAAAGCGCTGAAACTTACCACACAGTATCTTGGGTTCAAACTCTACCAGGAAATGTAAAAAAATCCAAGATGGTGGACATGATGATGTCACAGTGACGTCATCTTCTCGGAAGCCTTTTTGCGGTCGATTTTTCGAAATTTTCATTTTTCCGATGTTTCTCTCGAAAAAAATCAAATAAAATATAGAATAATTAGTTTTGCATAAATAAAATACTTTAAAGGCCTTTTAGGCCAGGAAAATGTGAGAAAAATGAAGCGAAAAGATTAAAAAACACGACTTTCGCGGATACCACATGACCGCCATTTTGAATTTACCCATGATCCTCTGCCCGGGGTATATGAAAATAGGCTCAAAATGACTCCAATAAGATAAACTTTAAAGTCACCAAGTTTCAGCCTCCTCGGGTTTGTCGTTTCGGAGTAGCAGAGAAAAGTTCACTAGGGGGGCACTCCTCCCCCCCCAGGCCAGGTAGGGCTAATTTATTCACACTTTGATACAATTGAAGCCAGTTGAGAATGACAAAGTACCTTCACGAGATATCACTACCAACTCGAAACATGTCCGATTTAGCCTCAGGAAACAACCACTGACCAAGGACAGTTGCCGTTCGGCCAAGCATCCTGTTACTAAACACTCTCCGAATTTAGGACATCTTGAACTCCAAATACAAACGCTCTGACCAGGAGTGAGTGAGTGAGTAGGATTTAACGTCCTTTTCAACATTGTTTCAGCCATATCACGACGGTGCCTACATGTGCCAGAACACGAGAGTGTCCACAGTTCCTATTATTTTGACACTGATCAGCCCAGCCAGTACAGCACACGGTCACCCATCCAAGTATTGACCGAGCTCAACGTTGCTTAACTTCGGTGATCTGACGAGAACCGGTGTGCCCAACGCTATACGCCGTACCCGCTCTGACCAGGAGATCACACTCCCCTTTAAACTGGAACGACCACCTGGCCTATATACTGTATAGCCTAAACATGCATACATACATACACACTGAAAACGATCACCTGGCAATTCTATAATTGATTATTACCAATCTATAATGATTATCAAACATATGCAATTCTCATAAAATTTGAAATCTTTAAAACACACCTCATATTTTACACTATGTTTCACATATGTACAACTTTACTGAGCATCACCTTGTCTTTCCTGAAAATGGTTAGAAAATGAACACAAATACAGGATCAATCAGGCAATATTTGCCATAAGTTGTAAAAATGATCCAGAACAGGATAATTTACTTATTTTATAAACAGGAACCAGACTTTCCTGCTCATCTGTTTCATGGCACGATACTGTCGGACTTATAACAATAATAACTGCATGTACGAATGGCTCTTATCCATAGCGCACGAGTTTGTAATTCATTTTACCGAAAGTCATATTATACAATTACAGCCTTCTGATGAAGTCACTTTGCTGTTTGTGCACCGGAGAGTCCAATATTAACCGAACCCGAAGGCCGGTGGAGATAAATATTGTTTTCTCATGTCCACAATCCACATATTGTCCACTATAATTGATTTATTTGTATCACCCAAACGTCCCATAACCTTCTTGTTAAGTTGGTGAAAGTAGTTAGAATATAGCATGTAGTAGACATTTTGCTTTACTCTCCCCGATCTAGGTACTGTTGTCAACAGGACGGTGTGAACCGACGGTCAACCACACGAGTATTTTCATTGACTTAGGAGATACATCCATCACGCCCAGTCAATATCATATTTACGAACATGTCTTGGTGTCCATATAGAGTAGTGGCGACAGCAACACGACGGCGAAATATCCATATTCATCTCTTAGCCATATAAAAGGTTGCCTAGTAGGTAATCGGAATAAATGGGCATTATTTACATGATAACATGATATATCAATGTTTCAAATTGAGATTTGATGTTCCCCAAATGACCTCAGACAAGATTTTTTGTTTTCCCGTTTCGGACAACTAGGGCACAATGCATATAGACGATGTTTAATAAGTCTTACTTGGTAGTTATCAGTGTTTACCAGTACTTATAGCAAGACGGCCATAAAGAACATATTTTCAGTTTTGAAAAATTTATATATCGTTCAAGTGTATTCAGTTTTCTCATTCCACATAATTGTCTCACTTAATTAGCATATAGCCCCCGTTGTCGGCGACTAAAACCAATATAACTGCCAGGAATCCCAGTAACGTTATGCAAAGGAAAACCCCAAAACATGCAACATCCATCCTGTCTACGAAATCTCGCCTCTTTCTCTTGGCCATTTCTGATTTATCTTCCATAAGGGAAGCCGCATTGCTTTCGTCGTCGTCGACACTGGTCTTACCCAGTGATGTGTCATCTATAACTGAGACATCGTGCTTCCTCTCGGAAATGTCCCAATCTGCTTTCTTGGAGAGTGTTTGTGAAAACAACCAATCGAAGGACAGGAATCGTCGTCTTCTATCGTCTGTGTCGTGGAAATAATTCAGAACGACAGCGGAAACGAACGTAGCAGAGGTTCCCAAGAACAGGACTATCAGAAGGTAGACCGCTAAAACGACAATAAAAAAATACTGACAGAAAAATTATCATACAATATGGCATTTGGATTTACCTATTCAAAAAGAAAGCTCCATTACTGAATGGTTTACTCCTTAGTGTGCCATACATGACAATACATCCTAGAACAGCTCAAAGGAATGAGTAAATGCAAGACAATAACTCGCCTTGGCTTTCCAAGAAGCTACACAGACGTAATAAAAACGTTGTAACAGTATCAAAGTTAATAAATTATCAAAGTACTGTCGTAATTTGCTTGAAGTATCTTCCATTAATGATGAGAAGCCAAATTTATCTAAAGATAATGACGAGAAGCGGAAGTTATTAATTGCTTTTCATGTACCTAATATGGAGACGCCTGTTGATGTACGTGGCATGTCGTCGTTGATGCTAGACAGGAATACTGCGTAAGCCAACAGTACAGCGATTGACAGCGACATCTTCTCACCAGCTTCCGGCGGAAGTATGAAAACAATGACATTCAGAATGGACAAAAGCAGTATGGGTAAAATCGTGTTGATTACATGGTAAGTATATCTTCTTTTCAGTACGAATTTGCAGAAGAAAAGAGTATAGTTGTGTCTTAAAATTCCTTGCGTCTCAACAGTAGCTTTGGTTGAAATTACATCCCATTCTCCATTTCTCTGATTTGAGCTCGTTGTGATGACGGAATGGGTTGAATTCAACGTGACTTCTGTGGCATAGTTCATCCACACGTTGAACTGTATTTGACATCTTTGGGTGTCGAAGGGGTAGTAAACTATCCCTACGGGGCAATGCGTTTCAAATACGTCACCCGGGAACCAGGAAGTTCCGCCACTGTGGCCAACCGACACCTGGAATTCAGGTCCGCCTAAAAAAGTGTTTTTGTCCGCCCTAAAAGAGATTAGTAACAGCAGATAATGAATTGCTTGTCTAGTTATTTCAATATTTGAAAAGAAATATAAAAAGAAACGATAGAAAGGTTGAAATAACACGTGGAAGACCTCGTGTAGAGACGAATTATTATGGTCTAGAAATGATATATTCTTGTTTGTGTTGTTTTGCCATCATACAGTCTGTAGTTTTGATAAAATGACAAATTTGTTCCAACTATAATAGGTGACCTATAAACCTCGAAATTGGCAAAAAATGTTCTAATGCCTCCTAAGACCTACTTCATAGGTCATCTGACGTTAGTCACACTGCCATGTTAGATAATATATTTAACGAATGTATCAGATTGTTAACGGGTAATAAATAGAACACCAGAAGGTTATGCGCACGTATTCTTCACGGAGATAACCGGAAGCCAGACTTCTGTGGCTTGGAGGATGATCCTGTCTAGACCACCGTTTGTGTCCTTGTCCCATCGCAACATCTCGTTTTGGAAAAACTGGAATATTAACAGGGCAATATGGCCGTTTGAATATTCGGCTTTGGGGGGGGGGGGGTATAAAGGAGACAAATTACACATATGGAGATTGCTCTATTTGCTGTTGTAACCTTATTTGGTAACAAATGTGTATATAAAACGAACACGACACAACACACTGTATATTTTTATCTGTTTGTTTAAAGTAAAACTATAATACAACTATCAACTATCAAGAAAAGTAACCGAAGCAGACGGATGATGCATCCCGTCCTACGAAAGGGGGATGTTTAATGATCGGAGATAGGGATAACAACAAAAGGCATCCGCAAAATGTGCCTGACTGAGCCCTTAACAATGAAATTATATCCAAGTAACTGCGAGAGGAGTGAAATGGTTTCGAGCTTTATAAGCAGATGAGAAGCTTTCAGTAGTAAAATAGAATATACTGTGTACCGATACGCTTTGCTCTCTTAGAAACTAATTAGGAGGACGAATTCGTTTAAGACGACCTAGTAAATAACTTGAACATTCGCTGTGGTTGACAAAACGTTTTGCGTGTAGGGATACGGAATTAAAGTCACAAATTGGCCAAATTCATCTGCTAATATTGAAAGTATCTTTCATCAGGCTTTTAGTGAATTTATCGGGCACTTTTATAGAAACGCCAATGGATGACAGCTAGAAACGAATCTTACCACACCAAGAGAGCCGGAGGTCTTCAAGATCTCATTGCGTTCATCCTACGAAATAAGTCCGAAAAAACAGATAAATAATTTACCTATACTGTGGCGCTATTTTCGGTCTTCATACTGTTTCCGAACACATTAAAGCATTGTTGAATCGGAAAAAATTATCCCGTTCACGCTTTAAACAACATATGAACAATCAACTACATTCAGGTATGTTGAATATAATTATAATATTAGCGAAAATGACAAACAGCATCAACATTAATATCTGGGGATCATGGTGACTTTCACAACGATGTTGCGGCGACATCGCAAAACCCACCGATCAAACTTAATGAGCACTCCCTGTGGATCTGAGCCTGTAAAAGCAAGGACGGATACAGCCACAACATGATCATACTTGAGGGAAAATTCATATTCTACTACAAAAGATAGAACTACTACATTACCAATTCTTGTATTCTGTTGAGATGGAATCCAATGATCACGTCAACGACGGAAGACTGATTCAGCACCGGGCGGATATTGCTGCTATAGTTGGTGAATAGAACGTTCCTTAAAGCCATCTCGTCAGAAAAAGTTGCCATATCAGAATCTACCAAGAGCTCCGAAACTGAAAGAAAGTAAATTACATGTAGAGAGAGAGAGAGGATTTCTGCATTATCTAATATTTGGGTTTCCTATCCTACTGCCTTTATGTACAGTTACTAAATGCAACATATCAAGGGTAGTGGAAAATGCTCGTTTAAAACTTGTAGCAAGGTCTTCTAAATGGATCAGGATAGTGTATAACATTTGTTAGCAATAAATGACAGGATATCATTCCACGGATTGTGGAATTCAATTAACTTTTATCAAACTTTATTGCTGCATATACAGGGACAAGACTCTTGGCCCTTTTTTTAACCCTACCTGGCCTGGAAGGGGGAGGGGTAGTGATCGAAATGGCCCCGCTACCAAACTTTGCGCTATCTCCGGAACGACGAAACATGAAGAGCTGAGCTGAGCTGGTCATGTTGGGCCTATTAGCATAACCCCCGAGCAGTGGATCATGGGAAAATCAAGATGGCGTCCACATGGGGTACCGGTACCAGAAAAGTGATATTTTTGTCATATTTCTTCAAAATTTCTGCTTTTCCGAGATGAAAAGTGAGCAAAACTATTTTATTTCACATCACATTAATATTTACTAATTTATCGCTCCATTTTTGCGGAGATATTCCATAAATAAAAAAAATCGTAAAATCGGACCGAAAAATCGACCAGAAGTGTCGTTTTGGGAAATGACGTCACTGTGACGTCATCAAAGTGGCCATCTTGGATTTTTTACACTTCCTGGTAGAGCTCGACCCAAGGGTATATTGTGGTAAGTTATAGCTCCCTAGCTCAAGGACAAGAAAAACGATTAGAACCCCTCTCCCCCCAAGGCCACAACATGTCTCAATTAAAAAGTTCATTTTTACCATCATTGGTATGAATGCCCATGCTAGGCGACTTACGAACGTCCCTGTTGATTTTTAAAGGAATTCCGTTATTGAAGCCCAAAATTTTGTTTTCAAGTTTGCACAAAACTCTCTACTTCGTACTGGAAAACTATACAAGTTGTATAGTGTAGACACTGACATTTAAAACTGTGTTAACGAACGTTTGAACTGCGGCTTTTCTTTGTGTTTGGCATTGTCATTCACAGTCTGCGTGTTTTTTTAACATATAAATAATATGACACCTTGAACAAATATAGTATTTCGATGTAATTATATTAAGGTATTTGAGAGCTATTGTACGTACGGTAATAGTTCTTTGATGTGTTTTCTATCACTTTTAAACTGTTGTCAGATTGTTGACTTACCTTACTGACGTATAATAGTGTTTTATTTGACAGCCGCTATATAGTGGAAATACTGCTGAATCTAACTCTCTCGCGCGATGTAATGTCACGGCAGATTTAGTGACACTGAAAACATTAGATTAGATTTGGGTCTAGGTATCAGATTTATTAATATTCTCTGGTAAGATTCATCTTTCATTATTGATTTTTCTGTGGATTGTTGACGTCTTCAGGTAGAGCTCAATATTGCTCGTCGCTTTATAGCTAAAATATTGCTGACCACCATGGTAAACTCTCTTTCCCTCTGTCTTGGGGAGGTTTAAATCGCACTGGAATCGCAATATTTCACTCGATGTCTACTGAAACTTCTTCCAATTCTCTACCATCTTTGAATTTAATCGTACTTAAACTGCTCAATCGGGTCAACTGCGGGAGTTTACTTGTTAACCCCATCGTCGCATAGTTGCGAAAACCCACTTTAACAAGCTGACGACTTTAGTCACTGTCGAGTAAATAAACCTAATATGATGTGGCGTTTACACGACGTGACTAGATTCAAACATCATAGTCAGCTAATGGTATCAAATCAATATATCAATACCATCTACTGTGACAAAAGCATGAGTATGTTAATCTCCGATGGTCATGAGATTAGTACGACAACATACATCGGTATCAAAACCATTAAAACATGGTTCTATTGTGAGAATTTGACACGTGAGCTGGATTCTCTCTAATTTGCCGCTATAAATAGAAGATTAGATGAAAAGGATCATTTTTGGAATGCCTAAAAAGGTTTTATCTGTGGCGGATATTGTGCTTATATCGTGATCACGTCCGTTTGACTGTGCAGCTTAAACGATACCATCCAGGAGTAATATGAATAAAAAAATCCGCAATGGATGAATTATTTGCCCAACACTGAGTACAGCAGTTACGACCATATCCGGGCACTGTATTGAGTGGTTGCCATAGTATGTTCATGTCGGGTATTGTTCTTTGAAGGTAATAACTTCCAGTGAGGGCGTGACTAAGGATCGAGTGGCGATTGGCATTGCCTGTTTGACTTTACTCACGAACGGTGTATCCACTAAGCAACACGCGAAACCCAACAATTGAACGCATTAACTATTATTTACTCCTATACCATACTGATACAGCACAAACTAACATTGACAATGAACCATCCCTCAGTTGCTCCCATTCTATTTGCTGCAGTGTTGAAGCTATACGCCCAAAAGTCATTATCGATGAAGTTTGTAGTCCTTATTTTAAATGTATTTACGGAGAGATTTACAAGTTATCGTTGAACTAAACATTTCCCCTATCAACAGCTAGGTTAAATGCCCATATCAGAATGTTGGGAAGCAAATTTACTGCTTTTGCGCTAATAGTACCTCTAAAACGCGAAGTCAGCGTCAGGTTGAGTTCTATATTCTCACAACCATCTTGTGTGTTCCTGTGTTTTTCTTTTATTTTATTTTTTTATCTCATTTATATTCGGAATTCATGATAACTGTCGTACAAAATTTTGCTTTTGATTATTAAGTTTTAGTATTAATTATATATAATATAAATATAAATATTAATTTTAATTAACGTGGAAATTCGTTTTATGTCGTATTAGACGCCTGTAATGGTAGTTTTAACATTTCTCCTACATTTAACCCTACCTGGCCTGAGCGATTTGGGTTGTATCGCAGCCTGAGCGGGGGGGGAGGGGCGGAAAGTGCACCGCCCCCTATATATTTTCTCTACCACTGAGGCTAGAGTGCTGGAACTTACTGCACAGTATCTTGGGTTCAAGCTCCACAAGGAAATGTAAAAAAAAATCCAAGATGACCGCCATGATGACGTCATCTTCTCGGAAGCCATTTTTCGGCCTTTTTGGGGTTGATTTTCATTTTTCCGAATTTTTTCTCTCGAAAAAAATAAAATAAAATATAGAATAATTAGTTTTGCAAAAATAAAATACTTTCAATGCCTTTTAGGCAAGGAAAATGTGAAGAAATGGAGCAAAACGATTGAAAAAACACGACTTTCGCGGATACCACATGGTCGCTATTTTGAATTTACCCATGATCCTCTGCCCGGGGGTATATGAAAATAGACTCAATATGACCCCAATAAGATAAGCTTTAAAGTCACCAAGATTCAGCCTCCTCGGTTTTGTCGTTTCGGAGCAACAGAGAAAAGTTCTCTAGGGGGGCACTTTCCGCCCCCCCCCCCCCCGGAAAGATAGGGTTAAGGATAGCTGTCCCATTAGAGGCAGTTTTTGCATCCCCCGTGACAATTTGTCTTCTGTGCCAATAAATATACAAGATAACAACAATACACTATATATTTCATGAAAGCGTACATCGTAGGCATTCTAACTATATGATTTGTATGACCGACACTGCTATTGTCATGATATATAAAATTAGACACTGAAGATAGTTCTAGAATAATAGAGCTGAGGTAAACTTGCTAACCTTCTGTTCTGTGGTTATGGTTATAGAATTCTCTCGAAGCTGCCCTGACCGATTTATCATATTTGCAAAAGGCCGAAATACGGAGAGAACCGGATGATAATGGTCATTGGGTCACAGCGCCATCTACGCAGCGCCATCTGCACATCTATACGCCTGTATACATACAGTTATATGGGTTAATTATTTGGCACTTTCTAGAAGCGGTTGTGATCGTATCTGGGTTAAAATCATACGTCATTGCTTTACCGGTGGAAGCTTCTTGATTTGATAGAATAATCTCGAATGCTCGATAGAGTATAAATAGCCGGACGTTCAGTGTCTAGCGGAGAAATTCAGACGGCTTTTATGTGGGTGCTTTAGATTATGCTATTTAACATTACCTTTGCCTTAGATTACTGACTGCTGGGTTATATATTCCTGTTGGATTACTCCTGTGTTTGACCGCTGTTTTATCTACGTAATTGAACTGACGGAAACTGGACAACAGCTGAGCGGTATTGGACTATCGAAATACAGGAACGCGATTTCTGCACGTCGGCACGGACTGTATAGAGATTTGCACGTTAATACGGACTATGAGAGATACACCGGTATAGCATTGAACAGTAAGACTTTATTTGACATTTATTTGCTGTATTGACCTAACTTAATTTGTATATGATTTTAGTATTGTAAATAAATATTTGATTGTTAATCCTCGATTTCACCATATCTTTCTGTTGCGTTTTTCTATTATCGCTTAGACGTAACACTATTGTGTAGAAAATATTCCAATTTAAAAAAAAATCAAATGAAAGCATTAGCGTCCATTTTTCAATTGAAATTTCATGAAAACTGTTGATCTTGTTTCAACTTCGATGGTATACTTTGATAGGAGACAACACGAGCTAGTAAACTTTATCTCATTTTTTTCTTAATTTTGCCTGGTTTTGTTTTTACAGCTATTTTACTAAAATAAATTGAAAATTACAAGCGTCTGGTCCGTCATTCATAATTCAGCCGTCGTCCATTAGAGAATATCCGCGTCCATAATCCAAGACCTGTTTCATATTTCATATAACACTATTAGCACCAAATTCAAAAAGACAATCATGTATACATAAACATGGGCTTGTTTCCTGCAAGGGAGAAGCGCTCAACAGTTTTCAATGATGCCGGCCTCATGATGTTCCAAAAATATCAAATCCGTATCGCTGATCAGTATTCTTAATTCATAATTCGTTGTAAAGTCGTCATCTAAAAAGAATGATGTATCTCAGTCACGCTTTGATTGTGACTGTTCATATGAGTACCATGAGGATCTTGAAGTACATGGGTTCATACGGCCCCTAGCCCCGGGTTAAGCGGAATTAGACACAAGTTACGAAACGTAACGCCATAGATCTTGCACGCTACGCTCGTATTTTGCTATCAGCATGCGATATGTATCGCCAAATTTGAGAAACTTTGAGTGGAGGCGCTTGGTGGTGTAGCCCTGTTTTATAAGTTTCTGCAACAATGTTTTGTGACGTTGATTAAAATCGTCACATTTTAACACAGGATCTATATACGCGTGATATGTATACGCCATATGCAGGTTCCACTGGGATATTACTGTCCAGAAAGGGATAGTTAACGATGTCGAAATTGTAATCATCTCTTTTGTCATACAGTCGACGAGAGAGAAGGCCCACTTCATTTTTATAGAGATATAGGTCTAAATATGATGTGCCTGTAGGGCTATCTGTAGTTTCCTTCAAATCCAGTGAAGGTGGGTATATGTCCTTCGCTGCGTTATTTATATAGCGATTATCCACAGCGAGAAGATCGTCTTCTATTTTACCGTACTATTTTATGACCATTTGTCTTAAAAGTTGATTAATTAAAAACTAAGCCGAACTTGCCAAAAGTGAGATAGTGTTTACTAGATCACCTTATAGGTAACAAGCATGCCAAATTTCAAAAGCGTAGCATGGATACTTTTCGAGAAATAAACGTTTAAATCTCGGATTTTGTAAAAAAAATGAAAGGCTAGAAATCGGGTAAAAAAAATGTGTCCAGCTATACATCTGAAGAATTGAACCTGATGTTTTTGCTTCAATTCTGTTGTCAAATACATTTTTTATCTGTCTTATGGGACCAACTCGAATTCCTGATTATTTTTGATAACTATTACACTACGTTTATTCATCAAGGTGGTTTAAAATCCAATTTAAACTTTAAAAACTTGCTAAAACTTGTTCCGCTGAGAAATACACCTGTGCTGATCACTTCACGGCGGGTGTCTGAGCTGAACTGCTGTTCTATTCTTACGACAGACTATTAGGGTGGCCAGTTCCTGCGAGTCAATTAACAATGCAATACACACACAGGCAGCTATAAACAACTTACAATAGAGTCGCGTGAAAGGTTAATCTTTTCCCAGCTCGATATCATACCACCTTTAAGCCAATGTGTTTAATTTTTCCAGTGCCGCAGAAACTAAATTTGTAATCCTAATATTGAAGCATTCCTAATTATAATTTTGATTTCATTTTTTCCCCAAATGTTAGACAAAATAGTGAGTATTTGAATGAAGAAATAAAACAAAAATGACCAATTTTGACCCTATAACTGGATAGCTGTCCTTAAAAAATAAACAAACAAATTCGATGTAATCAAGAGGACTAGAGTAAAAATATACCGGTATTTAATTAATCAAGTGCTGCTACATGTGTACCTAATGTTTCTAATCAAATCAAATATCAATTATAGAGGAGAACATGGCCTATGAGTTCAGCCATAAAATTAACTCTAACCAGTTTAAATACTTAAACCCGGTCTTAATCATATTTAATTTTCAATATTATTTGTTACAATGTTCGGAGAAAGTTAATCAATTAATAAATGATCATTTTGTGATACATAAACATGCGGAGTTCATCTGCTGTGAGTCACGGATTACCGACTAATTCAGTCTTAAGAGGGTATTATCTCCAGACGTCCTATCTGAGAGTTCATTTTAGAAGCCTATTTTTTGGTCAGAGAATTTATTTTTTGTCATTTTTTAAATATATTTCTGATTATTAATTTCTATGTTATGTAAAAATAAACACTTTTGAATTTGAAAGCCTTTCATGGAACCTGGGACCTTAAATCAGTTCGAAAGTTGGCAAATAGAAGTACAACAACTGAACATTATTTATCAACTAAACTATTGGTTCAGGCATATCGGTATAAGATACCTTGGATAGACTTACCCAAAAGTAGTACAGGGATGAACCACACCGTTGATTTCGTACTGGCAGGCATGCTTGACCAATTGGCTTTTCTAGTTATGTCCCGCTTGTGATGTTAGACTGTCCGGCTGGTATAATTATGATGGCAATCTTGAAGCTGTAAAGGAACTCGTTCGTGTTTTTCACATTTGACATATGCCATAGGGGAGTGAAGCACGGAGTATCGAGGCACATTTGAAGGATTCAGACAAATCGCCCTAACATATAAACTATTGGATCGATATAATCTTCTGTAAATATTTTAGTGATAATGACTTGGCAATAACTATTCATCGCTTAATGTATAGCAATAGGACAATTATATTGTTTTGCAAATACTTTTAATGTGGGATGCCTATAATAGTTCGGTGTCTGAATCCATGCATTGGAAAGCTGACCATTTAACACATGGGCATATGGATGTGGAATATTATGGCCAAAGTTTAAACGTGGGTGTCGACCATAGCTACAGTTATGTGAAGTATTATATGACATTACAATACCAACCGATAAATCAAGGATTCGTCATAAAATAAATTCGAGAAAAAGAATACGCGAAATTGTATTTTTTAAAGAGGTGAATACACACAAAGAAAGCTTTGGAAGATATATGCCGAAAAGGGGTTGACCTAAAAAAACAATAGATATTTTTTGACCAATCAGAAAGCGGGATGGTGCGGCTTCATTACTTATTCATAACTGGCTGACGTCAAAGCGTGGGTTCATGGCACGACGGATATATAATCTGGTGGGCGACGTACCTCTCGTCACCACACCTCTCAAAACTTTCAAGATGAGCAACACGCACGAAGAAGACTGGGATGCTGAAATTACCGCAGCGGCAAAAAATAACAAGATAGGCAAACTACCAACGGACTGGATCAGGGCCATACTGGCCGGGAAAAAGATAGTAGAGGGCCGACGTAGGGCGGCTGCTCTGAAGAAAACATCCACCATCACCACCGTCAAGAAAACAGCTTGGATCCTCCCAAGGCCGGTGGACAACAACAACAACAGCCGAGGTGGCCCTCCTTCGCCGCTACCGCCCCAGCCCGCCTATTACATCAGCCAGTAAATCAACCTGACAATGGTGACAAAATTCCATGACAGCCCCTTTAAGGGCTAACGAGATCCTCCGGAAGAGAAAACTTCTAACTATGCACAAGTATTCTATATTTTCGTAGTCCCCCTCGATATTTGAAAAATTATTTGAACCCAGATCTAATATAGCGCGTTCAAGCCAGGATCGCAATTAACCTGGTTCGTATAACAATATATATCCAAGGTACATATAAAAAGTTGTTAAAACCCTGGTACAAATATCTATATTACAATCATTTGACGCTGGACTCTCATGCCGGAGACAGATCAAGTGATCTGTTGAATTTCATAAAATTGCCAGTAAATATAGGCCTACAGATTATCCAATTGTATATTTATCTACAATTCTATATTATATATATATTTACTGGCAATTTTATGAAATTCAACAGATCACTTGATAAAGTCGAAAGTTTGTCTATTTCTATAATCAACGAACCGACGTATGAGTCTAAAACAGTATATCACATTACTAACCTTTCCGAGCATGCAACTTGAAAGATCACCGCTCGCCAGGATATCCAGTCCCCACCGCGGCGGAGGACAATTTTTTCCCGAACACAAACCAATAAGAGGTTTCTTAAATAGCCAATAAATAAAGAAGTCCCCACTTGTATGATTGTCTGTGGATGTCGCTACTAGCCACCTTTCGTAAACATGTGTGTGTGAGTGCGTATGTATTTTGTGGCAAACGAGGACATTTAGATGTATACACACCTTCGAAACGAGGACATGCCGCCAATCGAGACGTCCTCGATTGGTATTCAATGTTAAAACGTTTAAATCGTCGATTTCAAACTGCCCCCTGGTGAAATTTTTCAATAATTTGTCAGACCTCTCATGAATGGTTTAAAGCGGACTGGTGTGTGTCGAAGTGTATATCGGTTGTCTCCCTTGTTACACACACAGCTGTACCGGTCCTCGGTGACACGTTGGTGATCGGTTCAAAGAGAGCGGATTGCCGTGGTGCTGGCGGGAGGTTGCTTCGGAAAGTCAAATGCGCAGAAGAGGTAAATGGCTAGATTGTGTAGTTATGTATTGATAACTGCATTTTGGAGACAATGATTCAATGTTTGTTGATATGTAATAGTCCACTGTCCTTATTTGAACTTCATTTTCAACGTTACACGGCGAGTGAACGTGTCCTTTTTTGACACAACAAACTTTGACTGTATAGGTCGCTTTTGGTGGTGAACCAAAAATCGACAAATGATAAAAAAAAACAATGATGCCGGATATATTGATCACCCTAGTGGTTTTGATCACTCGTACTATGTACTGTTTAGATGTACCACAGTATTATTTGAGCAACTGTGGAGATGCAGTAACGTAGCTCTTTTTTTTTGGCTAGCTTCTTCTTCAATGCGATTATGTTGATCTCAATTTTAATTGTAAAGCTTGCATTGCCATGAGTTCAACAGCAACAACAGTAGTAAGTCAGGCTTAAGTGTGCTGCTTTTAGGCCTACTCCTGGGCCTTGGAGAATATACATCTCAGTGTTTCTGATTTTAATGAGTGGAGGTACCGTAGAATTTTACGTCTAACGAGGACCTTCAACTGTTCAATACCAAAGATCCTATATCAAAACTCGGACACACTGTCAAACGAGGATGCTTGAATGGAAATATGAGTAAAAACATTGTTATCGTAACATTTGTATCAATTTATAGTACACAAGATACCATTTTTAATGAAATATATCTCCAAATTTGTGTCTGACAGCAGGATATTTATAGTGAGCTCTTATAATGATAGATCTGTTGGTACCTAGTTCAGATGAGCAAATATTGATCGTATTAACTTGCTACACCCAATTTGCACATAGTTGATGTGAAGTACATGTAGTTTATCCTCAAAACTGGATATTTTGAGTGAGCTTACATGCATAACCAATCCCAGTAAACTCACATATAATAATATCACGGAATATTATATCTGACTGCATCCCGTGCGAATTTGAAACTACATTTGTTAGCCAATCAGATGGCTAGCTTGGTGAAACAGTTTCATCATGGTTTACCTAGATTGATGTATAACGACAAACAGGATACCGGTATTCTTAGTTAATGTAGGTCTTTAATCATGTTAATGGTGCTGAATCGGAATATTGAAAAAATAAAAAATTGAGATTGGATTATATCTTCAATCTCGGAGCCCAGATGTATCACGTCTCCTCATAAACAGCCTAGTGCAGGAGTCAAACGAATCCCCCCCCCCCCACAACCTCGTAAGGGTCGGGCTTAGTGGGGGAATACCTGGGGATTCACAAAATGTTTACGCCCCAGAGAGTGAGGCTTTCACACGTTTTCAGTCCTGTTTATGTTGGGATTCAGTTACTTTTTTGTACATAGAGATGGGACATAAATAGTATTTGGTTGAGGTTTAGGTGGGGATTCACGTCAACGTTTTGCCCCAGGGGGTAGGACATTGAAGCATTTTAACAACTCTCATTTGGCAAGTCCCCACTAAACCCGGAGGTTGGAAATAATTGGATTAATATGTTACCCACTTTTTAGGCATTAGTATATATATTTTATATCTGAATTAAATCGGGCTTTAAGTAACAACTATGGAGCACTTTTCAAAAGCTACAGGGAGACAAAAGAGACACTCCTATGACCTGCAATATTACATGGTATCAGTGCTGCCTGTTTAATCGTTCGTGTATACCTCCACTTTTATTGGTTGATACAGATGAAAACTATACTTAAAAAACTGGCATTGCCCGCACAAGTATCTGGAGTTAGCGTTTTTCGTGGCCAACTGTTAAATAATCCAAATAGTTTGATAAAAAAAAAAGTGAAGGGCACTGTAGTAGTGACAAAAATAGTGAAATTATTGATGAATATTTTTATGCTCATAGTATGAGTACATGTGAATAGTTCTGTACATACATATTCGGGGATGTTAATCTGTGACGCAATCAGAAACACGGTTCAGAAGAAGACTTGGTTTTGTTTGTCCGTCCGTCCAATCGTCTGTTGGTTAACCTGTGTTGTCAGTGCAATACCTATATCTCTAGTTCCTCTTTACAGATCGGTACCAATATGACCAACCTTTGGGTGTATTTTACCTCGTGGGTCATGTGAGAACCATATTTGTTTTCATGTAAATAGGTCAAGGTTCAAGGTCACATTTGACGAAAAAATCAGGAAATAATTAAAACTCACTATTCTGTGAAATAACTCTTGTACGTGTATGCATGGCGTCTGTGACAGAGAGTTCTGTCCACTGTCTATCCGTCCATTAACATTTGTTGTCTGTCTGACATTTCCAGTTCCAAACCATGGCTTGATGCAACTTTGAATATATTCTTACCCATGGGGCAATGAGGAACCCTAATCATCGACCATATTCGTTATATAAAGTTGTTCTTCTCTCTTCTACATCCGCTGATTAAAATAATCAAATTGTTCAAGTTTGTTACATTTTCTTCACATCACCAAGGCTCAGCTAATTATACTTGATGAATTGGGTCTGGTAGTGCTTTTTAACTTTATTTATATGTTTTGTGTCATTTATTAACACTTAATGTGTGTAGAAAATTACTATCCTAATGAGGCCATGCTTCAAAATATGTTTGCTGGGCATAACCTAAACCCTGTTCAGTCATGTCAGTGATGTTTACATGTACAGTACTATGACAAGACTGCTTCCTAATGTTAACTGCTGTCACTAGAATGAGAGGTTATGCATTTGTCACTTGGATGCCACACCACTCCAGCCAAAACAGCCGCACAACCTGGGGATATGTAGGGGGTAAGTATGATGAAATTGAACATGTCTCCACTCATCCCCAGGGAGGCACGTTGGGGCATCCAATTGACAAGTGCATTAGCACAGGGATACAAGTCACCCTAGGTTTGAGCAAGTGCTATCAAATAGGGGGTTGATCCTTGGTACCCAACTCTCCTTTAATGAGCATGCAAGCCAGGTAATGTTGGGCCAGCCTTAACGGGATGCTTGTTCTCTCCAGAAGCACTATGATCCACTGGCTTGAATTTAACAGTGGAGGCCTGCGTATACGCAAAGTCTCTTGTGGTAGCATTAACTGGCATTCACATGGTGAATATACTGTGAATCTACTGCCATGTACTGTGAAGTCATATGGTTGATCCTCCAGGCCCCCAGTTCTCGAATCTGCCTTTATAATACCATGAAGTCATATGGCTGATCCTCCATGCCCCCAGTTCACAAACATAATGTTTTGAGGAAAGAAACATGTTGATTTTGATGTCCGTGTTTAATGTCAGGGTCACCAAAGTCCCAAAGAAGGTAGTACTGTATTGGGGGGAGCTATATATTTGTTGCACACTCAAATTATGCATAGATCTGCGAGTCTGCACCAAAATGTACCTTGTGTCTTTCTAATGTGGGATGCCAAATATTAAATGTGATCAAATGTGCAGGCATATATTGAAACCCCCATCGGCTGTGAATGTAGGGTTGACTTTTTTCTCAGAAGTTGTCTTCTTTTCCAAAAGATAATCCAATAAAACAAATGGAATGATCTTCTTACACAAGAGGCTGTTCGCTATTGCAAAGCTCGTCAAGATAAGCAAGGATTCAGTGTGAAGTTTATCAACATCCATATAGGTGAGATTCCATAGATGCCTGTATTCATAATTTCACTGAACTTCACTGTTTGTCTCGTTATTGAATAGTTTGATGTGTTATTGCTACCGGCCAGAATATTTCGTGAACGGTCGGAAACTTTTTTTCGGTTCCGTCTATTCTATCTATGGGAACCCTCCGGAAACTAATATTAGGTTCCGTGAAATAATTGTATGGGAACCTTTTTTTTAAATGTCACAAAATGATGTTTAAATTTTGCCATTTGTCTTTTATAAAATTGTGATCATTGTTCAAGAATGGTGAATTGGCTGTAAGGTATTGTCGTATGGAGTCTTGTCGTATAGATTGACAATGTGCCGTCACTGGGAATTTGTGTCAATTGGATTCCATATACATACTCATCTCACACCACATATAGATAAAGGGACGTCATCTTGAAATTCACTTTTCCGTGAGAAATTACCGAATTTCAAAGGCTCGATTGAGAACAAATAAACGCAATATGCGGTGTTCTGTTTTCTGTTACACTTTATAACATAAATCCCGGATCGTATATGGCGCTGCGGTGCAAATCCCCCGCTTCAAGCATCTTCACAATGGCAAATTCGACACACATATTTCTTGAATTCACATTTGAGGTGTCTGACACTGTCTGGACACTGTAATTTACAAAGGTGACAGATGTGAGTTACAAAGGTGACAGATGCAGCCAGGAGGGTGTACTATATATTAAATGCCGCACAAAGCACACAGAAACTTATAAATACCTACACAGAAGATCTATGCACCAAACATACTGTTTCAAATATTTCATGAAAGGTGACATCTCCAGATACGTCTGAAACTAATAATTACACTGACTTCATATAGAAAATGGATACACGTGAAAACAATCTTAGGCTGAGGGGTTACAAATTAGAAATGGAAATCAACTGCAGAGATGTCAACTTTAATCGCAGAATGAAATATCCTCAACCTAACAGACAAGGGAATAGATGCAAGGGTGGAAACTGGTATTTGCATCACCATTTAGAATCTGGACTCCTACAAAATGAGACACATACTGAATAAGTACTGGTATATTATTGAGGGATTACGGAATTACATGATCCCCTTTTTTCAATCTCCCTGTACCCTCTCTTTGCTAGTGCGTTGGAAAATTAGTTGTGAAATATTTTCCTGGCCCTATTATTATGATCTGAAGAATAAATGCTAACAGATGGAATAGCAAAGATTTGTATTTGATCACATATCATAGTTTTACGGAATTACAGGGAAGCAACCACCATAGAAAGACCGGACAGTTAAATACATGTTCTATCAAAAGGTTACTCATTTCCCATTTTGTTTTGTTCGCATCCTGAGTTTTTATCTCTGATTTCCAATAAGCATGGTCTCGACTGATGCGAGCGGTTAATCAAACCTAAGTTACGGAATTACATTTCGGTCCATTTTTGAGGACTTAACCTACTTTAAGAGTGTCATATTATCCCAGTCCAATAGATTCTAAGGACATGCCCACATGTATGAAATATATTGTCATTGTCACTGACAACACACCCGCATTCAATTGGAGGCAAAGGGGCTAACATCACTGCTAAATAAGATGAGCAAAACAAAACTGAATGATATAACTGAAATTTCATAATTGTATTACGGAATTGCATTTCATTAACAATTCCGTGGAATTGATGTGGAGCACTACTTTTATCAGGAAAAACATTTGTATGTTTTATGCTTTGTGATTTCCATGCAGGAATTATCCCAAGAGACACTTGAATGTATTCGTAATGTACATGTATATACGGTACTGTAGAGATAAGATGATCACCTGAAAAAATTCTCATCTTGTACTACTTGCCGTCATGGCAGTAGGAAATCCTTAATCATGTTGTCTTTTCTTGAAGTTAATCCTAGGAGGCAATTCGGTTGTTCGTGATTGAATCCCCCATTGCCTATCGACAATCTTTAGATAATTTTGTCTTCTTTCAGATGAGGACTCGAGTAAAGAATTGGAAGCTCCAGCAAAAAAGAGACGTTAGTATACCAAGTCTGGCATCATGTATATTACTCCTAACACTTAGCACTCAAACGACTGATGCTATTCCTGGTGTCTGCCTTTGTGATCCTGGTGATAAATCTGTACACATTGTCGCCTAAGGTTATTGTGGTGTCGTTCGTAACACAAGCCAGAGGAGAGATGCTTTGAAATATTACGCAAGGACCACACCCACATGGCAAGGGACAGAAATAATAGAATACTCACTCACTTAAAAAGAAATTTTCAGAACAATGATTGGCAAGTTCCCATCACAACAGCATACATTTGTTCCTTCCATAATACATCGCAGCGGTGCAGTGAAATGTCAAGATGTCGTTCCGTAAATAATCTAATGTACTTGCATTGTTTTCATCAAGTTGTTGTTCTAACAAATATATATATGCAAGTTGCAAACAATTCTTCACAGCTCAATGAAGGTGATTCCTTGTTAATATCCTTTTGCTAAGTTAGGCGAAAATTGTTATTGTCATTCTTATACATGTAGGTCAACATATCTCTTGAAGTACCATCTAGTTCCAACTGTCTGCTGAACAGATATGGTTGGTGAAGTTTAATAGCCCGCAAGGTTGCGAAATAGTATGCGGTCAATCTCCCAGGGCTAAGTGAAAATTGGTGACACATGTAGCTTGTATGTACATGTGCATCAGTACTGCAAATAAATTGCTTATTGATGTTGACCATGCATGACATCAACAGACATAATAGAACATTGGATTTCTTACAGTGAACTTATACAATTGTACTTTTGTATGGGTCGTGCACAGCTCCAGTGTTGAGAAACTTTGAGAAACATATAACCCTGCAGTAACTTCCAGACAAACTAGAGATTGACCGGTGTATGGCAAGAGAACAAAGCCGTGGACAAAGGACATGGAGAAACAAAATTACATGTCAAAAGTCAAAACGACTTTTTTAAGACCATATGACATGTGGCAGCACCCTATTTACACATGTGACACCGTGGAAGATGTAGGTTAAGGGGATAGATAACCCAGTGTTGTTTTTGTTAAAATATGGGATAGAAATGGCATGGTCCAGGTCTTCTTGTCCATTACAAGCAAAAACTAGAACTTCATAAATAGGAGGAGGGAGGGAGGAAATTTGGCTTAATGTCACACTCAAGTTTGCTTCACTCATATGCTGACAGTCAGTTTGGTTGGTGGAGGAAGCCGGAGTACCCGGAGAGAACCACCGCCCTTCGGTAAGTAACTGACAAACTTTCACACATGGACCAGCTGGAGTTAACACGTTATTGCAGATCCATGAATGATTTAAGTGTGATCACCTGATAATACAACACATATAAGGGAAGTGGGAAGAGGTGCCGACATACTGACTGCGTCACATGACTTCACAGAATAGTCTTCTGGTTAACCTATTCTAAACCACATACCAAGAATACGATTCGTGATATGTGTTGTATCTCAGATACGCTTTTATTGTACCTGTTCATGTGGCAACTTGGATGATATGACCACACGGCCCCTAGCACCGGCATAAGCGGTATTAGATACAATCTAGAGAGCTATGATGGAAATGCTCTGACAACTCGTATACTGGTAATTGGTGAGCTGTTTCGCTGTGACAACTCGTGTATTGAGATTGGTGAGCTGTATCGTCGTCAGATGTAAATGACGGCATTTAACACAAAAGACTAGTCTGTAAGGCCCGATGTCGACCCAGCATCAACTTCCCACAAGTGCCAACATATATCAAAGACCAAAAGGTCTGTACAGGGGGCGGGCCTCGGGGACGAAACGTCCACCAGCAGAATCTCGCCATATACAGGAAAAAAATACAACACATATAAGGGAAGTGGGAAGAGGTGCCGACATACTGACTGCGTCACATGACTTCACAGAATAGTCTTCTGGTTAACCTATTCTAAACCACATACCAAGAATCTAACGATCCGTGATATGTGTTGTATCTCAGGTACGCCATTAAGATAAAATACAGAGTAACAAAGTTCCAAGTAACGAAATAGCTATTTTACATTTCTGGAGTTTATATATGAATTGATAATTAGTTGGATTGGATATTTCTTAGAGTTTTATCCTGTGTAATTTTAAAAATGATTAAGTTTGAGAATAAGAGGATCCCAGATAACTTGATTGTGAGATGACCATTCCCACTCCAGAGAGGGGAAAACAATCCCAACAGACTCAAAATTTAGCAAAGTTTAAGAAAAACGGAACACACACGTCCAGCGTTATTTACTGTGGCTGAAATTATAGGCTCCGACCATACGGGACGATTTTTACCACCCCTGGTGTATGCTTTTTATAAATGGGGAGCATATGAGAAGATAAATTACCTTTCATGTCACAGTACCTGACTAAATTCATTAAGATAAATGTCAGTCGGAGTAAGAAAGAAATATACCAAGGTAAAGAAATACTGATACCTATTTTACATATTCTTGAGATTGTATATGAATTAATAACTTGTTGGAATGGCTTGGATAGTTCAGAACAGTTTTTATCCTCTATTATTTAAAAAACATGATTTATTTGTTTGAGGAGATAAATTATGTTCAATATCACAGTACCTGATAAATTCATTTAGATTATTGCCAGTCGGAGTAAAGAAGAAATATTCTCGGGTAAAGAAATACCTATTTTATATTTGTTGGATTGGATAGTTCATCGAGTTTTTACGGTGGCTCATAGGGGACGTACAATAAAATTTCAATTTTTACATGTTTTTTGTAATTTTGTATTTATTTTTTCCTGGAATTTCTGTACGTCCCAACATTAATTTCTGTACGTCCCACAATTAATTTCAGTACGTCTCGAAATTAATTTCAACCCGTCCCGAAATTAATTTCTGTAAGTCCCGAAATTAGTTTCTGTACGTCCCAAAATTAATTTCAGTACGTCCCGAAATTAGTTTCTGTCCGTCGCGGAATTAATTTCTATAAGTCTCGAAATTAATTTAACCCGTCTAGAAACCACTTCTATCGGTAAGTTTTAAAGTTGTAATTATCACATGATCAGCGGTGTTTTAGGTGAACAGGGAAGGATTGTATTTCCCCTACATGAGCCACCGCAGAAAGGCAATCGCAGCTATTACGGCGAAGCTGAAGTTTGATCGTGGAAGTATTGAAATTATTTTCGGGACGTACAGAAACTAATTTGGGGACCGGTTGAAATTTATTTCGGGACGTACTGAAATTAATTTTGGGACGTACAGAAATTTCAAGAAAATAAATAAATACAAAATTACAAAAAAAATGTAAAAATAAAATTTGTATTGTATGTCCCCTATGAGCCACCGTAAGTTTTTATCTTTTTGTAATTTAAAAAAAATGTTTTAATTTGTTGTAAAGATAGTTATGTTCCAGTACGTTATAAAATGCACTTTGATGTTCCACAGGCTGCTGGAAACATGGTTTTAATATGTATCACCGACTATATATTAGGTGAAATGAGGATAAGTCCAGCAACACTGTCTGAGAGCCGGTGGTCAGATATGAACAACTATTCTACTCCATATTGTATATCACTGAAGTTCTCAGAAATGTTCCTGTGAAAGAACTTTATTCTCCCTTGCCATTTTCTATTGCTTTCAGAGGCTCCCTAAGGTAAATCGGTCGGTAGTTGCCAGTCAATTTACTGAAGAAAGTCACCAGAAACAATTGATAATTGTAGTCGAGAACAAAGCGCTTGGTACGAACATCTCTGGGGGCCTCCGGGGAAAACACTAAGTTTGGGATGAAATAATGCTGTTGTATTTGAGATGTGACCATGTTCTGAAACTCTTCCCTGCCTGGTCCTCTTCTGAATGAAAAATGGTGGTGTATTACATATACCATGCTTCAAGCAGCTTGTTTGAATTCTCTCTATTCTATGTTCAAATGTTCTCTGTAAGGCATTGCATTTTGATGGGGCTGACCAGTCCAGGCCCTGTGATAGGTCATGTG
>JAVTVY010002354.1:0-34823 GCA_036873755.1 Hanleya hanleyi
ATGATCCAAACAAAGCAAAATTTTATGCTATCATAATCCGAATAGGAGCACATGTTGGTTATTGTGTATACAGATACTCGAATACTATTTGTATTGTGTTGGTGATTACTCAGTTACAATACATCCATACTCATTGCAGCACCAATGGAAATGCAACTGTTTGTCACTGTGTTGACAAGCGAATTTGGTTTGGTGGGAAATGCTTGAATATCTCAAACTTAACTAATCCTAGAAAGCTGAAACTTCGCATCTATAACATTCAAGCTGTTCATGTAATAGTAGGCCTATGAAAAAGTTATTATATTTCAATAAGTAGCTGATTTAGCTGAGTAGCACATTCAAAAACATTTGTGAACTTTGTAAACTTTTTGGTATAAAATTAATATTTCACTTTTGACAGAAAATCAGCTCAAAATTTCTTTTCAATAGATTTAGAATAGGGATAGGGATATCTTCTTTCTCATAATTTTCAAAATACTCCATTTTGACAACAGGTATTCCTCATTAAATGTATGTACACGAGGATATGACAAGATAATATGACCAATAACTCTTTGTATAACTTGATACCTTTTAATTTATATCAAACAGGTGATAATAACAGCTCATTCTATCAAAGGGCAAACCAAATTTCTTGTCAAAGGTGAGATCTTGAATATCAAAAATTGGCAAAGTTCAGAAATTTTTTAAATATGTCTTTATTTGAATGTTGAAAAATTTGGATAAAATTACATGACAACAGTCTGATTAATAGATATGAAGTTTCAGATTTGTTTATTTAAAGATATCCAAACTTTTGAGAGACACCAGAAAATGCACGTTACTGATCCTGCTGCTTAACAAATGCTGTTCCAGAAAAAAGTACATGGGGCCGGGTGGGGTGAAGGCAATTTTTTTTAACAACCACCCATGTAACTGTAACATCATCACTAACCCCGACCCACACAACTTGAATTCTGGACTGTAAAACCACCCATGTACCACAGAAGTTTGTGTTTCTACAAATCTGTGGCCTTGTCTTATTTGTATATCCCAGATCTTGAATTGGCAAAATGGTACGGTTTCTAGTTATGTGAACAACATATTGGAAATAATGACATGTATGCCCATTAATGGGAAGCCACATTCAACATAACGTTTGGGATTCAGACATCAACAACCCACATAATTAAAATACATGGAATACCAACATGCCACGTAATAATATTATTACACGAAAGAACAACCAACCTTACACCATTTTTCTCAACTACCCCCCCCCCCCCCCCCGCCCCAATCTCATGTACTTTTTTCAGAAAAGCCCTTAAGAAGTTGTGTGTATCTGTAGGGCTATTTGAAATACTTAGTGCTAACCTCCCTCTAATATCCTTCAACATACCATCCAAGAACTAGCAGAGTTCAAATCCAGGAATGTTTTAACCAATGAAAATACACGTATCAAGATAAACCTGTGCAATAATATTCAAACTGCATGCACTTCAATGATCAAACTAAATCAGAACATACTGTGGTCATCCTGGCTGTGACTAAAGGGAGATAACCCAACAAGCATGATTGCTCTGTGGCATGATCTGTCAGCTTGCAGCTCGTTTCTTCGCATGACTGAATGAATTATTAGAACGATACCTCAAAGCTAAGAACAATACTCTTATATATATAAGCTGTGTTATAAGTGTAACAGTCACTATTGCTAAAAGAACTTACCAAATCTTCTGCTTCATCTCAAATACAGAAATTGTTATTTACTGGAAATGTTTGTCTAGTATAATGAAAAAGGCGTCTGTTCAGATGCGAATGCCTCCACTTCAAGTCCAAGAAAAAACAACCATTCTAGATAAGAACTGAGCAATGTTGCAAACCATAGAATCTGTAGTTGGTGAATATGGTCTTTGCAAAAAATATAGGTCAGAGATTATCTGTGAGCAACTTACTTTCTCAGAATTGCTGGATGTTTGCAAGATTTCACTTCTTGATCTGGCCTGTAGGACAGCTTCCTCCTTGGCAGTGACCAACTGATCAATTCTGGCCTTGTACACTCTCTCGTTATTCTCACGGTCAGTTGTTAACTTGTTTAAGTCTCTCATCTGCTGCTCAACAGTCAACTCCAGCTGTAACAAGAAAACAAAAGCAATGAAAAAGTCGAAACGTTCAAATAATTGATTTGGCTTGGATCCGTAACGTTCAGTACCTGGCATGGAGAGCAATCCCAAGGGAGATCCAGTGGCAAGTTACCTGCAATACCGAATTTGGTCAGATTTTCAGAAGTTATTGTCCATAAACAAAATTTTAACTGAACCCACAGGCAGCGTCACATATAGGTGGATCGGCATGGAAAACAATCTCAGGCAAGATACACACATACCAAATTTGGAATGAATCCGTTCCGGGTTTCAAAAGTTATTGTCCGGAAACCAAATTTTAAAATTGGCCCTCAGGTGGCACCACCTATAGGCAGATGGGCGTGAAAAACATTCCCAAGCAAGAACTTGAGATGAGGTACCCACATACCAAATCTGAAAAGAATACGTTCAGTTTTTTAAAAGTTATTGTCTGGAATCGGATGGACGGACTCATGAATGGACAGACGAACCCCAATACTATATTCCTTCTTTAGCCCTTCAGGTGTCGAGGGACAAAGTAATGTTCATACATTTTTGTCACATACTCGATCCAGGAAGTCAGTGTTTCAATCCAGAGTATGGGCATTGATCCTCATTGTCAACGAAGGAGAATTTATGTGGCATCCCCTAGATCACTTTACGACAAGTACCATTGCTGCTCAAATCAATTCCATCATCGTCGCTGTCAAGCCAAGTTGAAAATCCACCTATTGCATATGTAACCTATTCTCATAACAAAATCAACAGTACCTGCCATTCACCCACTATTTTGTTAAACAAGGCAACTTTATTTATCTATTGGGATGAAACAAGCCCTCTGAGGTTTTATACCCGCCTTTACATTAGTAAGCACTGTCTTACTTATATGTATTCATATGGTGAATAAAATATCTAATGTCTTCCTCTCACAATGTAATAAATGGATTGTTATTGCTTTGTAATGTTCTCCTTATCACAAAGCTAGATCCTGGCACAAAAACATTTCATCTTTATGGCAGTATTTAAAGCCATAATGTATACACATACCCGTTTGTTCCCCTCCTGTAAGCCGGAGTTCTGTTTTCTCAGTTTATCCAACTCATCGCTGGATTTATTTGCTCCAACTCTGAATTCTTCTATTTCCTGTTCCAGCAGCTTCTGGTGTGTTTCCAGTTCATGACGCTCTTCTTCAAAAGCTCCTCGCATCTTCTGGACTTGGGCCACAAACCCTTCCTAGAAAAGATGAGACAAAAATGATGTTAAGAGATCAATATATTTCTCCTAAAGTTTTATTATTGAAGGAAAGAAACATATGGATTAAATGAAAATATATCTGGTATGAAATTGGCTTATAGGGATAGGCAAGCTAGGAAAGCATGTATAACCCACAAGTGGCAATGGGGAGTGCATACATGTAAATTTATATACATAGTAATTTATAGTACTACACATCAACTCTTTGTCCCATGGTGACACCCTATGATGCCCATTTCCAAACCATGGAGTGGATACTGGACCCCATAAACCCTTTATCATGTTCACCTGTAAACTCTCATGGACAATCTATTCTCTGAAACCACAAGTATACCAGTATATTTCCATAAGGACAAGGGTAAGTGGTAAACTGTATGTTTAATGTTTTTTAGATTATCTGATAATGTGTTACACTAATTAATTTCTTCAAGACATGAAATAGTGTCATCGTGGTTGACATTGGGGCATCAAATATCATCACAGTTGGGCAATGGTAGAAAAGCTCTATGCAGGCCTTCAACTGGTCTCCAGTGGAAATATAGGACAAAATATAGGACTTTTTTCTTAAAAATACAGGACAGATATAGGACATTTTACTGAAAATATAGGACAAATATAGGACAATCATCAACTTGGCATTAGTTGCACATTAGCTCAGATTACCTATCTGAAGCCTTTCTCTGATAACCCACCATATTCATCATGAAAGACTTCATACAGTCAGCATCGTCTGAGGATGCCATGGTGGGAAATCAGAGCAAGGCCGTGTGACAAGTGAAATCACCTGGAAACACCTGGAAATATACTCATGAAAACCAAGTACAGGGGTTATTAATCGTGGTAATCCTGATTAAAAATTCTCAAAAATGGAGTTTTGGGCAAATTTTCAAATTGAGTTTTCCTACGAAAAATTCAGTTTTGTCATTTTTTGTGGTCATCTTAAAAATATTAAGATTAACCCTGGTGTTGTTGTTGTTCACGATCGCTACAGGCATTTGGGAAAGCTGACCGATGTCTCTTAGGCACTCGTTGATTGGACCACTGTTGGTGTACTATCCAATGAGTTCTACCTTTATGGAAATTAAGTTTGAAATGTCTTGTTAACAAAAAATTTGAACAAGATTCTCCCCCCCCACCCTTTTCACATTTTTTTTTTTTACTTTGTGTGTGAATTTTTGGGGAAAGCATGTCCTTTTGTTGTAAGTTTCTCTATCCAACACTCTTAAGAGTTGCATGTCCTTTTGTTGTAAGTTTCTCTAATTTCCAACACTCTTAGGAGTTGCATAATAAAACCACTCTGGTGGTTCCAAAGAATGGAGAAATAAAACACATACAATACAGCAGCTTCAGCTTCATTCTTTAGTTATTTTAGTGTGCATCATGATTACAATATCGATGAAAAACTTGAATATAATGTTTGAAATATTGAGTTTCAGATCTTTTAATATGAAAAAGTCTGAAATATTGTGTTTTATGTCTTTAACCTATGAAAAAGTCTGAAATATTGAGTTTATAGAGATAAATTGCGCGGGCAAAAAAATTGAGTTTATCTCTTTCGAAAATTTAGTATATTATAAATTTTGGGCTAGAATAACCCCTGAAGTAATTTAAGAATTTGGAAGAGACTCAGGGCAAAAATATAGGAAATATAGGACATTTTTCAGAAATATAGGAAAATATAGGACAACTAAAAAAATATAGGACTTATAGGACATATAGGACATAGTTGAAGGCCTGTCTATGGTGCATAGTGTTAATAAAATTATTGAAGGACTTGTGACTTACCTCCATTTCTATCCTTATGGTCTGTGAGAGACGTTTTTCCATCTCATTTTTCTCTTGATTCAAACTTATTCCCAAACTCTCCTTCTCTGTCTTCATCTGGTCTTGAAAGGCTTGGAGCTGTGCAGTCAGATTGACAATTTGGGTTTCGTATTTCTGCACTAGTTCCCGTCTTTCTTGTTCTACTTCCTGAACTGAAGATTCCGATTAAAAAAAAATGGTTTGTGATGATCATTTCCTAGCATCATACAGGTTATTTTTGAAACAATAAGCTATTTAAAATTTGTCGATGATTTGCTGCTAGTGTATCATTCAAAAATACTCAAAAGCTCTTTCACTTGTAGGAGTTTTGTGTAGCATCCTTGAACCCTATAATTTGACCTTGAAGAATATGGGTTGATGTCAATAACCAAATGGATTTGTGGCATAATTTCAGGAAGGCTAGCTATTATTCTTCAAAGAGATACTATTATGAAACCAATGAACCATTCATAATCCATACAACTTGACCTTAAGAAATAGATCATGGTGAGTCATCTTTGTTTTAAACAGACTTCTGGTCCATTATCATGATTATCAGCTGTAGAATAGATATGATATAGATTCAGAAAGTCTGACAAAAAATCATTGAAGCTAAATGATGATAATACCACTTTGACCAAAATCATTGAAGCTAAATGATGATAATACCACTTTGACCAAAATCATTGAAGCTAAATGATGATAATACCACTTTGACCAAAATCATTGAAGCTAAATGATGATAATACCACTTTGACCAAAATCATTGAAGCTAAATGATGATAATACCACTTTGACCAAAATCATTGAAGCTAAATGATGATAATACCACTTTGACCAAAATCATTTCCAAACAAACTGATCAATGTGATACGGTCTGGGCTACAGGAGAATACCCCAGGCCATGGGCTACAGGAGAATACCCCAGGCCAGTATGTGTCCAGAGGTACGGTCTGGGCTACAGGAGAATACCCCAGGCCAGTATGTGTCCAGAGGTACGGTCTGGGGTACAGGAGAATACCCCAGGCCAGTATGTGTCCAGAGGTACGGTCTGGGCTACAGGAGAATACCCCAGGCCAGTATGTGTCCAGAGGTACGGTCTGGGGTACAGGAGAATACCCCAGGCCAGTATGTGTCCAGAGGTACGGTCTGGGCTACAGGAGAATACCCCAGGCCAGTATGTGTCCAGAGGTAGCAAATATTAAATTATCATTGATAAACACTATTTGGAAGTTTGATATATACTGTAACTGTGGAAGACAAATTACCAGTCATTTCCTATTCCAGGGGTCGAAATTTACACCTGTCCCTGACTTTTTGAGAGAGACCGGTTGAGAAATAAAGTATGTCTCCAGTGACAGATAGCCAATAATTTATTTTTATTGTTCAAAATATATCTTTGACAAAATCCAATCAAAACATCTGCTAATTAGTGCATGGAGACAAAGTTTAGAGGTAGCTTGCAACATGTAGCTTTGTCATTAATCTTGAATTACATGTACTTGACAATTTCAACGATCGCATGTTCAGGTAATTCTTGAAGGTGACAGGTAAACTTTTTGGTAAATTATTATGAACATTTCAACCCCTGTATTCTGATTGAATTCCCTCATTGGCAAGTCTGTCTTCTAATGATCTAATGTAAAAAAACAACAAAGATGATTTGAGAATTTATATAACATACACATTGAAGTTTTTTCTTGTTCATGAGCCTCCTGCATATCTCGTTTTTCTTTGAGAAACCTGTCCAGCAGGGTAGCCTTCTCTACACCCATCTGTTCTTGGATCTGTCTCGTTAGTAAGCTGTTAAAATCCTCTCGTAATTTCCCTTCTAAAACCTCGGGACCCTGAAGTACAATAGAAGTAAACTCATGGGATCAGATTTCTACAGCACAGTTCTTGTGAGAGCCCAATAATTGTGGAAAATCCTGCGATGGAGTTTGAAAATGTGAATGTATGGTGAATGTTACGCATTTAGAGTGGTAGGAGACTTGAATGGTTTATAAAGAATACATTATTGAAGTCTAGAAAAACTATCATCTACAAGAAATTCCAAGTTTGGATTGCAGGAACAGTCTTCATGTCAGTAAGTCAGCTACATTTATCTCCCTTGTTTTCTTGCAAATATTGGATTTACAGCCATTTTGCCCATGAGATAATGTCCTCTGAAAGTCTTTCTTTCTCGTTGCAGGTAATATAGATCAAATCCTCACTTGAGACAGTAACCAGACAAACATCTTTGGGAATAAGAATACCACGGTTGACTAGTCAACTTTCCCGACGTTGTTTAGTCTTATGTGCTGTTTCTTTCTATTGGCTTGGAGTATGGTCATGAAAATGTACTCACTTGTCAATCTAGACAGGAGACATAGCACTAAGTAATATATACATATACATTTAAATTGTACTTTCTTTATTATTTTAGTCAATTGGCCTGTGCAAGTAGAAGAACCTCAAGCTCGGGTATCAAATCCATCTACAAGTGGTAAGCAATATTACTGATGTGAAATTAGTCCATTATAAAGTCATCTCATAAATAGAGGAAAATGAAATGAAAAATTAACATTGAAATTTTTTTGATTCATATTTGGATTTGTAGGTACTACACAGAGAAAATAAACTTCAAGCTTTTGGGACGACATCGCCAAACACGCCAAAAGACTGCCAAGGGCTGGTTAGTAATCCATGGTACTAGACTCCATTTCACTTGTCTCTGCCCCAATAGAAGAAAAATGATGTGTCTATGACATAAATAGATACACCCCTGCACACACCACCTTCTGTTTGAATCCGACCAACTCCGATCAGTTTGGCACATTAGCGAACTACTTTTCTGATGCTCGCCCCATACAAACAGGGGAAATAATCTCATGATCATTCTTCTTAACGCGAGATCAACAGAGGTATACATGTACATGGTATAATGCAGAATTGAAAAGTAATCTGAACTTTCAACAACATCATTTTCACCTCATATGATGTCACTTCCGATGGTGTGCTGGCCGGGCGAGAATCCTATCTGAAAATCTGACTGGTGGCTGAGGTAATTACTATGCTCCAGTGAGGTGGTTGGGTACTCCTATTCCTACTCAAGTATGGATGTTTACATCATCCAATCACTCCAGAGTAACTGCTATATCACTGAAATATTCACCTGTGAGAACATGTCATTATATCTGTGCATCTCCATACGATGTTTTGCCTCAAGCTGTTGGTGATCCAGTGAAAATTTTTCCATTAGAGCAGTCCTCTCCTGATCAAAGTTCAGCTCTAGGTCCTCATGCTGCAGTTTGAGCCTCAATTCTAAGTCGGCCTGGTCCGCTGTCATTTTCTGCACTAGAGGGTGGTTCTGGACAAGTTCATCTTTCTCCTGGTTATGAAGAGTTTTTACCTCTGCTAGTCGCAAGTCCATGTCCTCTGTGTACTCAGCTGTCAGCCTTCAATTGAGAAATTCTTACTTATTTTCTTACAAAATGGTAGAATGTAAATGGCAGAGATCTATAGTAAGATTAACATTGAACATCATACATGTAAGCATTTCAGTGTCTTACTCACATTGTGCAAGGAAGAGTTTCAAAACCTAACATATTTCAGGTACAAATTAGGAAGCTTGAACACAGATAATAGAATTTCCATGGCATCTATAGGATAATGATTAAAGGCATCACACAAAAATGCAGTTTCCCATCTTTAGCAGGCAGATAGAACTCGATAAGGTTTGGAGGTTGAAGATTCTTAAGCAGCTGAAGTCTAACCTGTCAGACAATCTACTCTTTTCTTCAGCAAATTTGTGCTCCATGAAGTTTTTCTCAGACTGATGTTTCACAATAAGGTTCTGTTTCTCCTCGGCAAAATCATTCTGTAAGTTTTTCTCAAGTTCTGCTAATTCTTCTCTATGGCTCGCTTCTACCTCTTCCTTGATTTTGTCCTAAAATCAGATAAAAGTAAGAATATTTTCAATGGATTGCTTTTTATTTTATTAAAATGTTAAATATGGCAACTATTTGATGGAGACAATGGAATGAAAACCGACCAGAAAAAGTGTGCTTTTCTTTCCTGTCATAAAATAACTAGACGATATAACTAGACGATACAATGGCTCAACATATCACTTCTTCTATCAATTTCAACATATCACTTCTTCTATCAATTTCAAGTTCAATTTGTCACTCTTCCTATGTGAAATTGGGAATATTGTTTCATTATCAACAAATTTACAGTGTTTCTGCCATCTTGAACATCACAAAGCAGTAGGCTATCTCAAGGCAATAACACTAAATCAGTCAGATTTAAAACGCAAAGATTACATAATCTTTTCAGAAATTGAATGATATGGCATGGGAAACATCATGTTTCCTCTTGATTTCATGTATGGCTTAAAACTTGAATAACTCGAGTATTATTCTAACCCAGAGCACATAGGATTTGGTAGGAAGGGTATAGATGTCTCAAAAAGTCACTTTAAATCTCTGAAGGCTCATCACCAGCTAGCAGATTCACATGTGTGTACATGTGTGTATGTGATCCTTCAACATATGGTAACATAATCTGGGTTTCTGGTATCAATCTAAAACAACAGACTGACTGTGCACTGGAGTGTGATCCACTGTGCTAATTCACACATAAATTTCTCTGCTGTTCAATTTCATTTCTGTCTACCACGTTACAAGGACAAATGCTTTTAACCAGTGATAACTTGTATACATGTGGTAAATATACATCTATTTGAAGACGGGATCATTAGGCTTATATTAAGGGGGAATAGGCCTCTGACCCATCACCAGCAGCATATGTGATATGCCTTTAAAATGCCTGGCTATAATCCTTCTTGAGATATCATGTCCACAAGAAAGATTGATGGACAGACAGACAGACAGACAGACAATGACAATGCCCTTTGGGTAAAATTTGCTCGAGGGGTAAAAACACACTGTGATGGATGGCAATTTCTTAATGTATTAAATGGAGACATTTCATTACAGACACCAGTCACAAGTTCAAACACCAGTCAACTTTCAGATGAGAATATTTATCATGCTATTCCTTTCTTTTTTGGGGTAAATTTGTGGTTACACCAGACCAGGAGTCAGTGCCAATATGTGAATATTGTGGACCCACTATCAACATAAATTTAAATAGACAAACAGAACTTTAATTTCAACAAGTGCATGTATTTAGGAATGCATACATGCTTCAGTTCAGGATAACGTTATTTAGCTTTTAGTGGAAGAATCAAACAATGAGTCACTCCCACCACCAAACTCTATGAAAGCATATTTTTTATCGTAATATTCCCAAATGTAAACCATCAGTTTAATTCTGCCATGCTGGAATATACTGTTATCAGAGTTTGTATTAATTTACTTGAAAAAAAAAGCTTACCAGCCCAGCCAAAAGACCATGCAATCTGTCATCACCTCTGATAACAACTTGAAAGGAGAGAATTTTTGTATTACATTTTTATATACGGTCCTCTTTTTCTTTTGACAGATATAGGGCCAGAAACAAGTGAGTTTGTCATAGTTCTAAGGAACAGTCCAGATGATAGCAAAGAAAGCCCGCTTTTTGTTTTGTTCAATTAGATTTCAATCCTCTAAGCTACTCAAATAAGCCAACTTCACACTCAGTCTGTCTTGAGTGTTGATGTACAACTATCCCTGTGACACGGACGACTCATACACTGGGTTAACCAGTAACATCTTCTTCTAGTCTGAATTGGCTACACTGCAGTATGTGTAGAATGTATTTCAGTTCATTTAGGTCGAGGAATTAAATTGTAGACATCAATAAATGTCCCAAAACACACAGTTAAGTCCTGGAATATATAATCCTGATTCTACGGGCAATAATCCCTCTGTCAATGTTGGAAAGAATATTCAAAACACATACAGTAGTATATCATTCAATGAAGTTTCGGGGGATGTGTAGAATTTCATATCTTTTGAAAAGCTGCACGGTCCACTGTGATATTATAAGAAAAGGTTCACTATGATATTATAAGGAAGAGTCCACTGTGATATTATAAGGAAGGGTACACTGTGATATTATAAGGGTCCACTGTGATGTTATAATGAAGGATTCACTGTGATATTATAAGGAAGGGTTCACTGGAATATTATAAGGAAGGATGCTGTGATATTATAAGGAAGGGTCCATTGTGACATTATAAGGGTCCACTGTGATATTATAAGGGTCCACTGTGATATTATAAGGAAGGGTCCACTGATGTGATCTTAAAAGGAAGGGTCCACTGTGATATTATATAAGGAAGAGTACACAGTGATATTATAAGGAAGGAACCCCTCTGATATTATAAGGAACCTGATATTGTAATGAAGAGTCCAGTGTGATATCATAAGGAAGAGTCCAATGTGATATTATAAGGGTCCACTGTGATATTATAAGGGTCCACTGTGATATTATAAGAAAGGATCCACTCTGATTTTATAAAGAATCTGATATTAAAGTGAGTGAGTGAATACGATTTAACGTCGCTTTCAACTATATTTCAGTCATATCACGACGTTAGGTCCTATTACTTTTCACACCTGGGAACCACTGGGGTCCTATTCCTTTTCACACCCGGGAACCCCACGGGTGCCTCAGTTAGTCGCCTCTTACGCCAAGCTGTCTGAGGAGCTGAAACCTATTCTTACCATGACCTGCGGTGTGCTCAATGGACACCCCAGGTCAATCCCAGGAAGCCTCACAGGGCTGACATTAAAATGAAGAGTCCAGGGTGATATTATAAGGAAGAGTCCAATGTGATATTATAAAGAAAGGTCCACTGTGATATTATAAGGAAGAGTCCACTGCACTATTATAGGAAGTCTACTGTGATATTATAAGGAAGGATTCACTGTGATATTATAAGGAAGAGTCTACTGTGATATTATAGGGAAGAGTCTACTGTGATATTATAGGAAGAGACTACTGCGATATTATAAGAAAGGATCCAGTGTGATATTATAAGAAGAGTCCAGTATGATATTATAAGGATGAGTCCAATGTGATATTATAAGAAAGAGTCCACTGTCATATTATAAGGACGGGTCCACTGTGATGTTATTGTAAGGGTTTACTGTGATATTATAAGGAAGGGTCCACTGTGATATTATAAGGAAGGGTCTACTGTGAGGATGTGACCCTGCCTAAAACTCCTTTAATGGAATCAGCTCACCTTTTCTCTGGCGAATGATCGAAGTAATTTCTCCTTATCCTGGTCATGTCTCGATTCAATTTCCACAATCTCCATTTTGAAAGCCTGTTCAATGTCCTTCCTCTCTTGTTCGAAACCATTCTTCATGTGCTCCAGTTCTTTGATCAGCTCCAATAACTGACCTTCTGTCTCCGCTAAAATGACAAAGGAATTCTAGATAATGTTCTGACCTGATGTCAACCCATGATGGTCCTGTTCTGACCCGATGTCAACCCAATGTTGACCCTGTTCTGACTTGATGTCAACCCAATGTTGGCCCTGTTCTGACCTGATGTCAACCCAATGATGGTCCTGTTCTGACCTGATGTCAACCCAATGTTGGTCCTGTTCTAACTTGATGTCAACCCATTGTTGGCCCTGTTCTGACCTGATGTCAACCCAATGTTGGCCCTGTTCTGACCTGATGTCAACCCATTGTTGGCCCTGTTCTGACCTGATGTCAACCCAATGTTGGTCCTGTTCTGACCTGATGTCAACCCATTGTTGGCCCTGTTCTGACCTGATGTCAACCCAATGTTGGCCCTGTTCTGACCTGATGTCAACCCAATGATGGTCCTGTTCTGACCTGATGTCAACCCAATGTTGGCCCTGTTCTGACCTGATGTCAACCCAATGTTGGTCCTGTTCTGACCTGATGTCAACCCAATGTTGGCCCTGTTCTGACCTGATGTTGACCCAATGTTGGCCCTGTTCTGACCTGATGTCAACCCAATGTTGGCCCTGGGTTCCTGACCTGATGTCAACCCCATTGTTGGCCCTGTTCTGACCTGATGTCAACCCAATGTTGGCCCTGTTCTGACCTTGATGTCAACCTTGTTAATGTTGGCCCTGTTCTGACCTGATGTCAACCCATTGCTTGGCCCTGTCTAGACCTGATGCCACCCAATGTTGGCCCTTGTTCTGGACCTGATGTCAACCCATTGTTGGCCCTGTTCAGACCTGATGTCAACCCAATGTTGGCCCTGTTCTGACCTGATGTCAACCCATTGTTGGCCCTGTTCAGACCTGATGTCAACCCAATGTTGGCCCTGTTCCGACCTGATGTTGACCCAATGTTGGCCCTGTTCTGACCTGATGTCAACCCAATGTTGGCCCTGTTCTGACCTGATGTCAACCCAATGTTGGCCCTGTTCTGACCTGATGTTGACCCAATGTTGGCCCTGTTCTGACCTGATGTCAACCCAATGTTGGCCCTGTTCTGACCTGATGTCAACCCAATGATGGTCCTGTTCTGACCTGATGTTGATCCTGTTCTAACTCAATGTCTGTTATGACCCGATGTCAAACCAAAGTTGGTCCTGTTCAGACCTGATGTCCAACCCAAAGTTGGTTCTGTTCTGACCTGATGTCAAACCAAAGTTGGTCCTGTTCAGACCTGATGTCAAACCAAAGTTGGTCCTGTTCTGACCTGATGTCAAACCAAAGTTGGTCCTGTTCAGACCTGATGTCAAACCAAAGTTGGTCCTGTTCAGACCTGATGTCAACCCAAAGTTGGTCCTGTTCTGACCTGATGTCAAACCAAAGTTGGTCCTGTTCAGACCTGATGTCAGCCCAATGATGGTCCTATTCTCACCTGATGTTGACCCAATGCTGGCCCTGTTCTGACCTGATGTCAACCCAATGTTGGGCCTGTTCTGACCCGATGTCAACCCAATGTTGGCCCTGTTCTGACCTGATGTCAACCCAATGTTGGCCCTGTTCTGACCTGATGTCAACCCACTGATGGTTCTGTTCTGACCTGATGTTGACCCAATGTCGACCCTGTTCTGACCCGATGTCAACCCAATGTTGGTCCTGTTCTGACCCGATCTTGACCCAATATTGGCCCTGTTCTGGTTCAATGTTAACCCAATGTTGGCCCTGTTCTGACCTAATGTCAACCCAATGATGGTCCTGTTCTGACCCGATGTTGACCCAATATTGGCCCTGTTCTGGTTAAATGTTAACCCAATGTTGGCCCTGTTCTGACCTAATGTCAACCCAATGATGGTCCTGTTCTGACCCGATGTTGACCCAATATTGGCCCTGTTCTGGTTCAATGTTAACCCAATGATGGTCCTGTCCTGACCCGATGTTGACCCAATTTTGATCTTATCATTGCCCAATGTTCATGTCCCTGTGCAGTTTGAATGCTAGCTGTTAACCATTTGCTCAAAAAGGAATATTTCAACATAGTTGCTCTAAACAGCTGCAACAATCTGAATGTTTCCCAAACAATCATTTAAGTAATCAGGTGAAGATCAGGTTAAAATTCACTTAACATAGGGCCAACATCATGTTAGCATCATGTTGACATCGGGCCAGTCAAGTATACTTTTCTCTTCTTTGTTGTGTATATGTACACATTTGACTGCATATAAAGGCACATGCAGTCTCGTGCTATTTGTAGCAACAACACGTAACATACTGACCTGCATTTTAATGGCACACAAAATCATATGGAATAGAACAGATTCTATTTATTGCGATTTGTTGCATGCTACAAATCAAGGAGATTCCCCTCCCTTGGCTTTGAGTGGCTCACTATGCCACCTTCTAATTTCTAATTTACCAGAACATACACTGTTCCGTTGGAGAAATTCTCTGGGGGCCTTCATCCATGGATTCTTCACTTGTCAGGTATTCTGTAATGAGAAAAACACCATTAACTAAATAGAGAAAATCGGGTAACTATCATCAAACACCATTAACTAGTTAGCGAAAATCAGGTAAATGTCATTAAATTGATTCACCCAGTTATATTTCATTTTACAATGCTAATTAGTACTGTCTTGTTGTCCATTGCAATGAAGTTTTCCAGAAAATTGTAATTTTTTTTGGTTACAGTTAGGACACTATTTCAGTTGTATTTTCATTATCATATTTCAGATAATTTTCTCAATGACGTTCTTGGTAGAGCAGTGTAATGTCAGGGTTTGAATGCTTTAGAGAATAAGAAATTTCATGACTTCTCATGACATTTGCCTGATTTTCCAAGTCTATCAGAGACATTTTACAGAGAAAAATGCAACACCATATTTCATTATGACCATGTATTAGTAAATCTCGGCATTAAAATTAAACATTCAGAACATCTCAAGGACTATTTGCCGCAAATGCCGAATACCATCGATGAACAATCACATTTCTGAACCGGGGAACAACTCTGTTAGTCATATTAATTTAAGGCTAACAGAGTTGCTTCCCTTTAAAGAGAAATTTGTCCAGAAACCTGCAAGATCGGCAAGTTTTGACTCGTGGTCCATGTTTTGTGAGAAAATAATTTTGTTGATGAGGAAATACCATAACAATGTGAAATAAGTTCTTGATCACGATCTTCCAACTACACTTATCACACTTTCACTGGAGTTTCAAGGCAATTATACATCCTCTCTTTTTTCCAGGATTTTCCATGACCCATACAAACCCCGAATGCTGTAGTCACACCAAGACCATGTTTAGGTACAGCAGGCTCGAATTATATGTGTAGTCTCATTCTAGATACAACAGGGTCATATTCTCTAGCCAAACAGCAGAGCCATGTTTTCTTGGGATAGGCTACCAGCAGTGTTACATTCTAGGTACAGCAGGTAACACTCTGGGTATGGTGGCGTAACGTTCTTCATGTAGGTACAAGTGTCATGTTCTAGGTACAACAGCATCATGTTCTAAGTACAGCAGTGTCATGTTCTAGGTACAACAGCATCACGTTCTAAGTACAGCAGTGTCATGTTCTAGGTACAACAGCATCTAAGTACAGCAGTGGCATGTTCTAGGTACAACAGCATCATGTTCTAAGTACAGCAGTGTCATGTTCTAGGTACAACAGCATCTAAGTACAGCAGGGTCACTTTCAAGCTGGGTGCCTTCTGGTGGATACAATATTCCTTTGTATCCAGATGTAATTGTTATCATTTGAAAATGCTGGTAGAGACTTCCTGCAGAGAGGTATTGTCTAAGCATCTTTGCAGCTGAAAGGCGGGAGTCTAGACACTTGACTATTGTATGCATGGTCTTGTTATCCTATATTTAGTGTAAGTCAAAAATGTTATCCCAAAATTTCCAAAGAATCACCTATGACCAATTAACACCATGCAATTAGTTTTCTCATTTGTCACATGGAGGACAGTTAACAGGTTAGGGTGATCCCGCTCTCTAAAATGGAAGTAAAAAAAAGGTCGTTTTTGTTCAATAACTTTTGATTCCTAGTTAATCAATGCTTCAAAACTTCAGGCGCATTAGGGCTGTTCCATTTAAAAAGGTATGGGAGGGGCGGAAGGCAGCTTTGGACTATACCCCACCACCCATAGAAATTTTATTGGCCTTCTCAATGTTGTAACATGGATTGAAGGGAATTTCCTCCCATGACCCATAGAATAGTATATTGAGTGCCTTCCTCCCCTCCCATACCTTTTTAAATGGAACAGCCCTTAGTTCACCTACTGTTCCATGTCCTAAAATTAATTTGCCATTTCAAGAACCAGTCAATGTTATTTAAAGAGAGAGACAGATGTTTGACCTATTATTATGCAAATTAGAAATGACAATGTATTTTTTTACTACCATTTGATTCAGTTATATATGTCTGCGTGCGCCTCAAGAGGATTTTCTTGCATTTGTTATGTGAACTGATTTATTGAGCAAAAACGACCTTTTTTATCTCCATTTTAGAGAGCGGGAGTGCCCTAACCTGGTTAAATAATTTCCAGAGCTGACCTGTTGAGACATGTCTACGTCGTTTGTTACCAGATGAGGGAGGACTAGATTGACCATCGCTGTATCGAGCTTTCTTCTCAGCTGTTATTAACCGCTGTTTTAGGCCCTCAATCTCTGCAGTCAGCTCATCAACCTTATCCCTCAGCAACTGGTCATATAAATACAGAAAATACAATAACTATCCAACCACATGCCAATTAATAACTTTGTACAATTCTTTCTAAAGTGAGATGTAACCCTCTATTATGTCTATAAACCATAACATGGAGTGCCTGATAAATGTCATACACCAAGCAACAAGTGGTGAGAGAACTTATAAGCCTTCCAATGAGGCTTCACTCACTGCTAAAATGTGGCCAAGTTGTGTAGGGCCGCCAATGAGTATGATTTGGTTGAAAACTTTAAAAAGAATATAATGTTAGTATACTTCAACAGAACTACTCATTTGTGAAAAGTGATGCAAGTAACAGGTTTCTATTATTTTGAGGTTCCAATCAAACCAATCAACCACTGGCCCAATTCATTCCTGCTCTGAGCAGTTGTTGTTTTGACCAAGTGCTGGAGCACAGAGTGGGAAGAAAATGGCGGCAATCATGATGAAAGCAAGCAAGACTGTGTTCTTGGATATAAAGGAAACAAATGTTCTAAGTGAGGAAATTACTGCCGTCACCACCTCATTTTGGAAACTTTTCATGACTAAGCAAGTCTGAATACTTATTGGAATCTATCAAAATGGCATTATTAGAATTATTGGAATTGGGGCATGGCGGGGAGATAAATTTTCACCCCATGATCATGTCAGTGAGGCTTAATTGCAAAGAAGAGTATTCTGTCACAGCATACAGCACTAACTGCAATACCAATTTGCTAACAGATAGAGTTACCCTCAAGAAATAGTGATAAAACTATACTGCCTGCTGGGGTTAAGTACACAATGGAAGCCCCAGTTTTCAAGGTCTTTTCAAGGTAATAATTCCTGTTTTCAAGGTATACACTTTTTATGTAATAAAGGAATACAGGCAATTTTTTTTAGTTTTCTTACCTTTTTTCACTTTTACTAATGACTTGCTGAGATATTATTGTTCATACTTAACATTGTCGTGCACTGACGATACGCTGCCTATTAAATTTCAAATATGACACTTTATGTTAAAGATGTGTCATAGTCTGATGTTTCTGTCACATTAAAATGTTCGTGATGTCTTGTGGATAGCCTATTTATTCACACACCGTCACCCATTGGCGTTCTCTGAGCCTTGCAGGCCGTAATTGGGCTACTGGTCCTCGTGATCCGTCTTAAATTTCCATACTGCTGATATGTGAGTGTTTTGCCACGCATGTGGGAAGTCAAGGCTGACTCGCCCATTTTGCCGTCGTCAAAATCTTTCTTACACACACACCAAACCCAGCTTTGCGTTTATCTGCATGCTGACAAAGCCAGTCCTTATACTTGTCATCCTTTAGCCAATTTGTATTGAAAAGGCACACCATTTCCACAATCTCTATTTAGCAGATGATGTTCAACGTCAAAAACGAAACAATTTTCAAAAGCCGCCAAAAACTACTTCGTTCTGCTGAACCTGTCGGAAACCCGAAAAATATTCATTCGGCATGAAAACTCAATGGAAATCTGAGGGTTCGCGATGTAGCGGGCCCACGTGGTCAGGTGACATTATACATATTCAGTGCGCAGATGCGGTGACCGAGATTCATACAGTCGGGAACCCGCCGCTCACTTACGAGAGCATACATCAAGTGAGGTTTCTGATTTCCAAGGAGAACCTGTATACCGTGGATAGTCTCCCTTTACACAGCGTGACAACCATTTGTGAAAATAATCATACGGTCATAATCGGGGCTTATTTTTGCTAACGGATGACAAAGGACGATACAACATTCATTCAACTTTACACAATTGACAACAACATGCTAAGAATTCCCGTTTTCAAGGCCTTTTCAAGGTACATGGCCCGATTTCCCATTTTTCAAGGCATTTCAAGGCCTTGAATTTTAAATTGTCATTTTCAAGGCAATTCAAGATTTTCAAGGTAGTGTGCGAACCATGTATATATATATACTTTTACAATGTGTCTACCTTGTTATGTGTCTGGACTTCCTGTAACTTCACTTGGGTGAACATGTTAAACTCGTCCGAGTCCAGAGATCCTTGACCCTCCATCAGCTGAAGAAACAAACACATTACAGTTACAGGAACAGATGTTTTATTTCTTTGGAATCACACTACTTGTGTACTGAACACATCAACTGCAGATCAACTTGGTGATCAGATTGGAAATTACCATATCTTATCACACTTTCCTTCAACTGTGTTAAATATTTCTACAGCAGTATGATGTGCATTTTTCTCTGGAGAAAATCATAACTGTAGTTTGTGTCATGTTAACTGATGATATCCTGCAGCAGGCAACATGTATGTCCAACAAATATGAAGACCAAACAACATTCTCCCACAGTTGACAGTTTATCTCAGAGTTTATAACCGCCTAGATCTCAGCTTAACACCCTCTGACCACCTTGGGTCATAAATTCTGTATGCACATTCAGTCTTCATGGTCTTTATCAATTTTGATCAAAACAAGAAGCATGTAATTGTATGTGAGAGAGATGGATACTGAACAAGTTATTAGAGAAGATAAGATAAAATAAATGTATTGACCAAGATATACAACCTTTGCAAACGAGAAATACAGTCAACTGACAGCAAATGATCAACTATTTGAGAAGCACATGTTGTATAGTGTCCTGTTCAGCTGTGGGCCCATTTCACTCAATTTGATCATGGACACTTTTTATTGGCCCAAAGCCATGCAAGCTAGCAACATGCTGCAGATTTACCCCCCATGAGAGGGTAGGTCCGTCATGTATGATACCATCAATCGGGTACAGTTTGCGTGCAATATACTTGCTCCTTTTCAATACTTCGTTGAATGGTTCCCCACACGTAGTCCCCATGGTGTAAGGGATTGACGTATCATACATGACTGATAGACCCATGAGAGGATATAACTGGCAGCAGGACTTAGGTGTACAATTCTGATGCCAAGTGAATGCGAAACTACCCCTCCTAGAACTTAGGAGAGAAAATAAAATAATGTGGCATGTTGCCAAGATTATCACACTTTAACTTACAGATCGGTCAAGATCATAGGTGCTGTCTTTCTGAAGTCTGGAGTTTAGACGCATTGTTTCTTCCAACTGCACAGTTAACTCTGTTAATTCATTCTCAAGTTTCTCTATTTCCTGAATAAAATAGACGATAAAGATGTTTGTATTTGCAAACTAGCTTTTGTTGTACAACATCTACGAAATTGAGAAATTTACATTATCAAATTTTGCATCGAACTTTAGCAACTAATTCCTTTTTACATAAAATAAACATTTCCGATAATGATATATGTAGTTACTGTGAAAGAGAACGGGAAACACTAGAGCATCTGTTTATAGAATGCGAAAAAGTACAAACACTTTGGAAAGAGCTTCGACAGTGGCTACATGATACTACCGGGATGAGAGGGGAGATAACAAAGGATAAAATTATTTTGGGGTGGGGAAGAGAACAAAGAAGTCTCAATACACTGATGCTAATAACCAAAAACTATATATACCATAACAAGTTTACAGAATCGCCAATTAACATCAAATCTCTTCTATATGTTTTCTGCAACATCTATTCATCAGAAAAATATACAAATAATACAGAAACATTAGGTGATAAATTTGCAAAGAAATGGATTTTATTTCGAGACTTCTTTGACTCCAGAGAAGACCAAGAATAATGTATTTGTATGTTTATTATTCAGTTGCAATATGTCCTAGATCTGTACTGTTTGTCGTCATATGTTTGCGATATGCAGATGGTGTAATGTATATATGTTGGTCCACATATTTCTGTGTATTTATGTTGAGCACCCTCCCCCCACGAAAAATAGTCTCTTTATAGTTAATGTTTCGAAAGGAGGAATATGAGAATGTCTAGTGGTCATTTCCACATAAACGTTGCACGGGTGACAAATTTTCACTTTCCATCAGCATAATTAATTGTGATTTTTATTTAAGCTATATTAATCAAAGTTTCAAGAAAGTAGGTTTTTTGTCATCTGCAACTGTCAGGTTTTCAAAAATCTGCACTCGAATATGGATAAAATTCTAAAACATTTTTTACTAAAAATGTATACCAAATTCATGATTTTCCTCCAGACATAGAAACTTAACTCAACAAAATGTTTCTATGTTTTTTAAATACACCATCATATCTAAGTTCCACAGTGAATACCATTTTACAATTAAAGTAATTATTCCCAAAATAATTTAAAAAATTTACTGCGTGGTGTACATGTAGGTGTCCTGTCTGTCACAAAAACGGATGAATTTTTAGGTTTTTCTTGAGTACAATAAATTTTAAGAAGGAAAAAAGCCAGTAACATTATTATTTATCTACTGTAACACCTTCTCAACCAGATGCAATTAATTATTTCATTCTTAGTCAAATACGCTGATAAAAATTTCAACTCCATATCTGTCCCGTCTGTCACAAAACGCTTCAAAAAGCAGCCATAGATTATTGAGTTTTGCGTTCATATGGCCCCAAACCAAACAATGTTTAGTTATCTAGATGCAATGAACATTCTGATGAATGCACAAACCTATATGCCTTGAAAAATTAAGTTTGCAATACAAAATACATACAAATGTGTAAATACATTAAATTGTGACAGACGGGACATGTGACAGACGGGACACTGAACTGATAACAGCGGATTTTGTGAAAATACCAAACAATGTGAAGTAAACTAGTGCACAATGAACATCTTAATTGTAGTATTGATCTACATGATTAAAAAAAAGTCTGGAAACAGGAAGATAATTTATAGGGCATGAGATAATGTCCCGTCTGTCACGATAAATTGTGTCGTCTGTCACGTCACTAAGTGGCAAAAATCCATAATTAATATTCTTCATAGAAAAAATGTTAACCCTAACTCCGATTACTTGATTAGTCCACTAACATTTGATTTACATCAAAAGTTGATTTTCATTTGAGAAGGAGATAGAAATCTATCTTGTCTATTCCTTTTTCAAATGCGTGGTCCATGCTTGTCCCGTCTGTCACATTTGTCAATTCCAGTTGAAAAGAAAATATTAATAATAATTATTCCAATGTTTCTGTCTTAAGTTAAAGTACAACACAGGAAGGAAGCAATCAGAGATTGCTCAATTGTATGCCCCCCCTTCCACTTTAATCAGATACTGCCCCGCCATTGTTCTGTTCTTTATTGGTTGGTGGAGGCCTAATTTGGATAATTATAAACCTGTTTCAGTCACTTTTTTGCCATGCCTCACATAATACATATTCCAAGTATCAAGCAACAAGTGATAATACGATGCTTCGATGCAAGCTGGTCGCCAGGGCTTTCGCCAAATCCGAAAATGTGACCTGGTCATGAGACCTACATTCCTTGGGAGTATATTGTGGTGAAATTATGAAGCGATCAGTGAACTTTGAATTTTGCACCCAATTCACTGTTTTTAGGGGCAATTTCATACTTCAGGACCTATGTTGTTTGCTTTGGAATGTAGAATAACATATAATATAGCCATTTTCCTGGTTCAAATCGGTTATGGACCGAGATCCAGCTTGGACAAATAAATATATCCCATTCACTTAGGTTTAAACAAAGGGCCATAACTCTTGAAAATATAACCGAAAACAGAGAACTTCACGCTGCACATCTATGGGTCACTGACCACATATCATGCAAATTTCGTACTTGTTCATACAATATTAACCGAGATCGAGCCCTACAAATCCCAATTCACAAAGATTTGCAGAAAAAAAGGCCATAACTCTTGAAAATATAAGCGAAATGTGGAGAAACTTCATGCTGCACAACTACAGGGCACTGACCACATATCATGCAAATTTCATAATTGTCCATACAATATTAACCGAGATCCAGCCCGGACAAGTTCCAATTCACAAAGATTTGAAGAAAAAAGGGCCATAACTCTTGAAAATATATGCGAAACTCGGAGAAACTTCACGCTGCACAACTACAGGGCACTGACCACACATCCTGCAAGTTTCATAATTGTCCATACAATATTAACCGAGATCCAGCCCGGACAAGTCCCAATTCACGGAGAAATCAGGAACAAAGGGCCATAACTCTTGAAAATATAAGCGAAACGTGGAGAAACTTTACGCTGCACAACTGTGGGTCAATGACCACATATCATGCAAATTTCATACTTGTCCATACAATATTAACCAATATCCAGCCCGGACAAGTCCCATTCACAGAGATTTCAGAAAAAGGGCCATAACTCTTGAAAATCATACCGGAACTCGGAAAAAACTCGCTGCACAACTATGAGCCACTGGCCACATTCCATGCAAGTTTCAATCCTGTCCATCAAATATTAACCGAGATATTGCCCGGACAAGAAATTCGGACGGACAGACGGACGGACAAAGCGATCGCTATATGCCCCCCCTCTAGTTAGAGGGGGGGCATAACTAGTTCACTAACCACTGATAAGTTTTTGCTTAAAGTTTTATTAAATTTAGTTTGGTAGAGAGTTGTGTTAACATCACAGGGTGGCTATCTTTTGTCCCGTCTGTCACGCTGGAAATGACCAAGTGTTATGTTGGCAATCTGTATGTATGTCACATGTTATGTCCTGTAACACGGTTTTTGTATTTCCATGTAACTATATGTATATATGAAAACGAATAAAAATATTTAAAAAAAGAAAAGAAAAAAAGATGTTAATTGTATTTGCAAACTATCAATCTTAGGGGTTTATAGTTTTTTTACCACCCTAGTTAAAATATTCAGGGGTTTTTTCGACTCCATTTTTTCTGTTTTTACGGCCACTCCACTAAGTTGTATTGAGTTTTTAAAATTTTTTATCACCCTGCATAATCAATACAAAAAAAAAAGTTAATCGCAATATTAGAACAAATCGATCAAGTCTTAAATAAAGTGTTAAGTACCGGTACCTAGAGTTGGTTTTTTGCTTGTATCTCCGGAACGACAAAAAATAGAGAGCTGAAACTCCGTGACGTTTTCGATTATCATATTGGGGTCATTTTGAGCCTATTTGCATGACCCCCTGAGCAAAGGATCATGGGTAAATTCAAAATGGCGGCCATGTGGGGGTACCAGAAAAGTGATGTTTTCGCCATATTTCTTCAAAAATTACGCAAAAAATCAGCATGTTGATTCAACGCGATTCTATGCATTTTTTCTGAAACATATGTCTTAGCATCACCAAAAAACACCCCCTGATTTGTCCCCCCTCCCTCCCTTCCCACATTAACCCTTCCAGGCCTGGGGGAGGGGGCCAAAATGCCCTTCTACCAAACTTTCTGCAATATCTCTGAAACGCCAAAAATGGACAGCTGAAACATTCGTGACGTTACAGGGTATCGTATTGGGGTCATTTTGAGCCTATTTGCATAACCCCACAAGCAGAGGATCATGGGTAAATTCAAAATGGCGGCCATGTGGGGTACCAGATAAAGTTATGCTTTCGTTATATTTCTTCAAAATTTTTGCTTTTCTCTACGGAAAAAGGGGTAAAACTTATTTTATTTCATATTAGATTATTATTTACTAATTTATCATGCAGTTTTTGCGAAGAAAAAACAAAAATAAAAAAATCGACGATTTTGACCGAAAAATCGTCCAAAAATGCTCTTTTTGAAAATGACGTCACAGTGATGTCATCATGGTGGCCATCTTGGATTTTTTTACATTTTCTGGTAGAGCTTGACCCAAAGATATAGTGTCGTAAGTTTCAGCCCTCTAGCCTTAGCGATAGCGAAAATATATAGGGGGGGGGGGACACTTTCCGCCGCCCCCCCCCCAGGCTGCGGTACACCCCAAATCGCCCAGGCCAGATAGGGTTAAGAAAATAAATAAATGGGAGTCAAAAAGTTGCTAGCTGACATCATGATCTAGGGATTGTAGGCCTAAGCCTATTTGTAAGGCAATTCGTTATGTGTTGGGAATTCTGAATAAAATTAATACCCTTTGTAAATTTTGAAGCTTGTCAACAACAACAACAGCATTGGTCTAATCACGATGCCTTCTTCTGATTTTCAGAGTCAGTAAAAACTTGCAAGAGAAGTCTTTCTTTCTCCATAATTTATACTGGACCAAGATTTCATCGACGGAGGTGGTTTCAGATCTGCCATGGACAGAAAACGCTCGATGACAGAGCTGGCGGTCATCTTTTCAGAGAATAGGAAAGTTGTGAATTTAACATAAAACTGACTGTTTGCTGAAGTTGGCCAAAATCATTTTGATGAACACCAGGATGAATACGATCAACCATATGTGGACATTTCTAAATTCACTGCGCGGTTGTCCCTTTTTCGAGGAACGAAAGGGGTGTATGGTGAACATACTTGCGTTTGATTTGAGAACTCTGTGTGAAAATCGATATCTACTTTGCATACGAATAATTATATTTCTTCACTTCTCAATGCATATTTCCTTAGATTACATGGCGGATGTCCAGTTTGTTGTTATTTACTGTTTTTGCCATCAGACAAACTACGGAATTGAGACCACGGAATATCCTTCCGGAGCTCCGGCTGGAAAAGTTAATGATGTAGCTTAGAGGATTCCCAAGAAAGTCTGCCGTTTCATTGGTCAGTTTATGGGGAATCCCTTGAACAGGTGGCGCTGAAGTGCTCTTCGAATGGACGGTACAAGAGACGGCTTTACGAATCGTGTTTACGACAATCTCGGTATTTTACGAGCAATTAAATCACTGGAAAGCGCTGCTTCGCGAAGTGATGATCTAGCAAAGCGTTTTGGGACGATTGAATTTATCCCTCTCATTTTGGGAATTGAGTTTCTGTCTGAAAACTTGAATATTTCTAACCTAAATGATATATATTTGAGTTTTTTACAGTCAGTATTCAGTTTTTTACTAATCTTTACAGCCAAATAACGGTGGTAAAACTTGACGTCTATGAACCCCTGAATCTGGTCAATTTTTTTTCCACAGAAAACAGTAATTTATAGCAATATAATAGTGAAATGAATACACTTTCAAACAACATTATGTGTTAGCAAAATGACGACTGCTAAAATATTCTGCTGGGATATTTCATACATGTACATACATGTTCATACATACAAGTTTTTATGTCATTTGTTACAGGAAGAGGATTTCTAGAATCTAAATTGAACTGAATGTATCTCTTCAAAATTAACTATGACAGAAAATGCTATGAAAGGAAACCCATCAGCATTTACATGTACCAAACTTCCAATGGGCCAATTAATTACAGTATCACAAGATTTGCAAATAGGAGCACTCAGAATGACCTTAAAATAGGACGAATTAATTAACATACATCTTAAATCAACAAACCTTCTGAGCAATGATGAGATTTTCTTTCACCCGATTTTCTTCATGTTTCAGTCCTTCAATCTTGTCTTCGTGTTTTTGTTTTTGTCGAGATGCCTGAACAGAAAAGCTCTCTCTTTCTTCCTCCAAGCATGACTGCAAGGTCTTAATGTGGTCCTTGTACTTCTGTTCCACAGATCTGAAAAATTCATGATAATTTCTGAACAATTAATCTGCCTAAACAACATACAAATATAGCAGTCTGATAGAGATATGAACAAGTTCAAACTCAAGATCAAACCATTTAAAGATTTATCACATGGATAGATGGGCAAATGAACTGGATCGATCAAGGGCAAAATGGTCATTTTAAATTTTTTAATGTTTTAATTATTTTGGTATAATGGTATAAAATAATATTTAACTACTGCGATCTGTAGCTGAGAGTTTTCTGATGAAACTGGTTTACTAACAGCAGTTTGTGTTCAGTGGACTTCTCCATACTGAGGTGTCGGTCATCAGCCTCTTTGACCAGTAGCTCATTCCTCACATTTGCATCAAGCAAGTCCTGACGTACTTTGTTCTTCTCTGCTGTCACTTGTTCACAGAGAAGCCTACAAATAAATTAGTGCCAATTATTAGAAAGCCATTAAGTGTACAAATACTTTCAAATGTAGATATATATGCACATGTATGAACTTAGGTAAATAGCTTTGCCTACATACAAATGTTTGTGTAATCTACTCAAAATCATCTACTAAGAGTCAGAATTTTTGTCACCTATGGTATTTATTATTTTACTTTTTATAGATTTGAAAAGATTACCCATACTGTCTGTTTGGAATAAGTCTACAAAAACATCAAACATTTAAAACTAAAGATGTCTACCTCGCATGCCCTCTTACCGAGTGTGCTGAAGTTCTTGCTGATAGGATGCAAAAGCTGCATGGAACACAGCATTCTGTTCCCCTGCACTAGCCATCTCCTGTGTTAGGAGGAAGGAAAGTTCTGCCAAACTAATTTTGGAATGAAGATCAAATCCCAAGGTCTAAAGTAAAAGGTTAAAATATATTGACATCTCATATACAAGATACAAATTGCAGAACAAAATAAAAGTGAAATTTGGAGCTGGGCTAAATGACCTAATTTAGCTGCACTTGAATTAATGGGAACCCACATCACAAGTTTGTGGAGTTGAATATACATGCTAGATCAAATTTGGCAAACAATTGACAATTTATTGTACGCTTAAGTCCAAGGGTTTGCAAATGCATGAACAGGTCAACAACACTGACAAAAATAAAATGATCATGTCTTTTTATTACAACCATATTCTAGCAGATTTTTCTTGCACTTGTAAGTTCATATTTTCTCATTTTACACCATGAATAGAAAGTCACTGTTGAATGCCAAGAATGCAAATTTCAGCAAGATAACCCTTTATCAGGTGAGGGTGGGGGGGGGGGGGAGAGAATGGCAGGGCATCCCCCTTCTCCCTTTCTCTGGTAACCTGGTGTCGACCCCTGGCTACCCGTGCCTCCGCATTCCGACCCATTTTATCCCTGGTCCCTCAAGCTCTGCCAGTGAATACGAAGCTGCGCATCTGAAAACTCCTCGGCTCTGGGCGCCAGCCATTCATAATGTATTTAATTTGAAGCAAGACTTCAGGAACACCAAGCAGTCAAGTGACAAATATACAGATTATGAAAAAAAAGAAATGGCCTCGAACGTTTCCGTCCAATCAGAGAAACCGGTATTCATTACATAAGTCTGTTGATGCATCAACAATGTATACCAAATTTTACATCGAGTATTTGAAAATTTTCAGAGATAGAGATCATTAATGATTTCGCATAAATTAAAGATGGCCGCCCATCCGTCCCACCACTCAAAGAAACTGATGTGGTTATTCATTGCAAGTCTCTTGATACATGGATTCTGTATACCAAGTTTCATATCGAACACTGAAATGGTATCAAAGATATACATCATTAAAGATTTTGCATAAATTAAAGATGGCCACCAAGGTTTCCGCCCAATCAGAAAAACCAGAACTGTCTATTGATACATCGATGATGTATACCAAAGTTTAATCGAGCACAAGTTGAACGGTATCAGAGATATAGATCATTAATCATTTCGCATAAATTAAAGATGGCCGCCCATCCTTCCCGCCACTCAGAGGAACTGATGTGGTTATTCATTGCAAGTCTCTTGATACATCGATGCTGGATACCAAGTTTCATATAGAACACTGAAATGGTATCAAAGATATACATCATTAAAGATTTTGCATAAATTAAAGATGGCCACCAAGGTTTCCGCCCAATCAGAAATGCCAGAACCGTCATTTATCGTAAGTCTATTGATGCATCAATGATATATACCAAATTTCACATCGAGCACTCGAACAGTATCAGAGATAGAGATCATTAATGATTTCGCATAAATTAAAGATGGCCGCCCATCCTTCCCGCCACTCAGAGGAACTGATATGGCTATACATTGCAGATCTCTTGATACATCGATGCTGTATACCAAGTTTCGTATAGAACACTTGAATGGTATCAGAGATATATATCATTAAACATTTTGCATAAATTAAAGATGGCCGCCAAGGTTTTCACCGAATCCGGGAAACTGGTTTGGTCATTCCTTTGAAGTTTCTTGATGCAACGATGATCTATACCAAGTTTCACACTGAACAGAGAAATGGTACCTAAGATACACAAGATTAATGATTTTGCATAAATTAAATATGGCCGCCAAAGTTTCCAACCAATCAGGTCCAGATTCAATAGGGTTCTGGGTCATGAGCATATGGATGTGCAGTGCAAGTTTGGGGTGCCTAGGGTAAATCGTTCTAAAGATATCTTGGTAACAAGAAAGCTATGATGGTTTCGCATAAATTAAAGATGGCCGCCAAAGTTTCCAACCAATCAGGTCCAGATTCAATAGGGTTCTGGGTCACGAGCATAAGGATGTGCACTGCAAGTTTGGTGTGCCTAGGGTAAGTCGTTCTAAAGATATCTTGGTAACGAGAAAGGTGTGACGGACAGACGGACAGACGGCACGACGGACGGACGGACAAACGGACAGACGGACGGACGTACATGACGACGACAATACCCTTCAGCCAAATTTTGGCCGAGGGGTAAAAACTCAAAGCAATAATAACAATTCCTCAACGAAAATGTAGGAGCCATCACAGCTGAGTTACCGTTAAAATATCTGCTCCTCCTGTCACATTAAGCGATTCCCAGTAACCTAGGATGTCATCAGGTTTAGCTAATCTGAAATGAGAACAAAATTTCACAGATAATATGAAATGTAAGAATCCAAGAAGATGGTGAGAAATCAACATGTTTGTTAGTCCAAATATGAAATTCATTTGCTCCTGCCAGTCCCCTGATTCAACAGCAAACAAGAGCAGAATGAATATCATGTTTACGCTCCAAACTTCTATGCCCTAAAATATATCATATGCGAATGGAGAACAGCTTTCAGACCCATTTTCTAGATTTGTTAAAGATACATGTAGATTTTAAACTAGTAGACACAAACATTATGTAGGGTGGTTCCAGAAAAAAAGTACATGAGATGGGAGGAATATTTCTTAATTCTATGATAGATGCATGGTTGGTGGTATACTGCAGTTATTTAACATTAGTGAGATAGAATGAATGGTGTATGGATGGTTGAGATCAGAAAAAGTAGTCTTCCCCCCACCATTTTTCTGGAATAGCCCGTAGCTCCTACCCAGTTTTCTGTACATCCAGTGCTGTAAAAATGCCAGAACCTGTACCACACACTGTTAAGGATGGAGTAACAGGTCTCAGACTGTCGTCATGTGTTAAAACAGGTGTGAAAACTTTCATTCTTTTGTGTGGAGATTTTGAATGAGGTGTAGTGGGAAGGGAAGAGCTTTGGCCGGTTGATGCCCCATGTTGGAACAACTCTCGGTGGAATTCCTCAAAGCCCACTCGGCCATCACCATCACAGTCCAGCTTGTTGAACAGTTTTTCAAGCTCCTACCAAAAATAAGAATGAAATACGTTATTAGACAATACCAGATGACAATGTATTAAATCACACAATGTGAATGCAAAAATGTACACAAATTCACATCAACTGTAACAGTTGGGTGGATACATACTGTCTTAAACTTTTGATTAAACCTTCATTACACTGCAAAAACTGGGAAAGGGTGGTGGGGGAGTGAGAGACTACAACAGAGTATTCACATAAGGGACATGCAACAACGTAAACACAAATAACATAGTTTGATATAAAATATTTATTATTTGTACCAAAAATAATTGCATTTAAAACTAAACAAATTTCTCTCATTTCAGTAAGCCAAAGAAGTTTGCACGCACCCAAACTACACATACTACAGAACAGTCCAGAAAAGAGTTTACAATAAACCCGAGCGGATGCGTGAAAAGAGTTAACATCAAACCCGAGTGGATGCGTGAAAACTGACCGAGTGTTCAAGTTAGCGAGATTATGGCAGGACCGTTATGCTTTTACCGCACCTACGTTTCTGTTGAATGAGGTCAAACAAAAAACAGACGTGATCTGCAACTGACATTTCTGAACACGCGTCAACATTTTTCGTAGGCGCGCCTGTATGTTTTATCATCACGTCAACGATTTCAGAAGTCACGACTAGAGTTCTACTGGTGGGAAAAGGGATTAATTCATTTACATAATTGCACTTATTCTGGAACATTTGAATTCCAACATTCGTCATCGAATGCTATTTCTCTCCCTTTAATTCATCTTTGAATCCAGCATAAAACCATGCAGGGTGTTCAAACATGGTACAAGGCAAGACTCTGCCATAAAATTATGGAATATTTTTGCTGTAGATTTGGTTAGTTCATAGATAGCGAGGTCTTCATGAATATCAAGTGACCTCATCCTCACCCTATTGTCCATGTTCATCCCACAGTTGATCACAGACTTTGGCTAGTCATGGATAGTGAGGTCTTCATGAATATTGAGGTCATACTTACCCTATTGTCCATGTTTATCCAACAGTTACAGCTGATCACAGACTGATGTTCATGGATCATGAGGCCTTCATGAATATCAATGTAAAGTGACCTCACACTTACCAGATCATCCATGTTCATCCCAATGTGATCACAGACTTTGGCTAGTTCATGGATCGTGAGGTCTTTATGAATATCGAGGTCATACTTACCCCGGTTACAGCTGATCAGACTTTATCGAATTCATAAATCATGAGGCCTTCATGAATATCAATGTAAAGTGACCTCACACTTACCACATCGTCCATGTTCATCCCAATGTGATCGCAGACTTTGGCTAGTTCATGGATTGTGAGGTCTTCATGAATATCGAGGTCAAGTGACCTCCAGATATCTCTGAGGTGGCCCTCCTCGGCTGATGTTTCAGAGACGTTCTCAACATCGGCCATGTTCAGGTTCAGCTCACCTGTACAAGTACATGGAGTGAAGCAAGGTTAAGTTCCATTTCCAGTAGAGCAAGGACCAATAACATAAGGCACTAAATGTTTATTGTGTAACTGTAGCTTGACTATGATTTCAGAATGGAGATTTTAAGATCTGAGTCTCTTTTCAACAAAGCACTGATCACAGATTCAGGAGATTTGTATGCGCAAAGAATTAGAAAAAAGACAAAAATCGACCATAGAGGTCCATGTCCCCCGCTAGCAGCACCAGTTATGGTGGATTACATCCACCATAACTGGCGCTGCTGCTGCGGGGGCCATGGACCTCTATGGTCGATTTTTTGGGTCGATGATATCTCATATCATTGATAAGAGTATGATTTGAAAATGGAGATATCGCTGATGAGCTTAACATAATCTAATACAGCAGATGGCACCCATATTGGATTATGCACATCCATAAAACATAATACATGACTGTTCTCTCACTAAGGTCAAGGGACTCCCCAAGTTTGAAGTAGATCAGTTGAATCGTACTCCAGCTATTGTCCGGACAAGATCAAACTGCTTAAAATCCAATGAAATCCAGTATGGCCGATGGTGGCCATATTGGATTAAGCACGTCCTTGAAAAACAATCCTAATCCTCCTCTCAACAATGTCAAGGCACTCCCCAGGTATGAAGTAGATCAGTTGAATCGATCTCGACTTATTGTCCACACAAGATTCAACTGCTTACAATCCAATATGGCTGACGGCGGCCATATTAGATTACGCACATTGCTGGAAAACAATCCCAACCGTCCTCTCACCAATGTCAAGGGACACCCCAAATTTGAAGTTGATCGATTAAATCGTTCACGAGTTATTGTCCGGACAAGAAAATCTAAGATCCAACTGCTTATAATCCAATATGGCTGACGGTGGCCATATTGGATTATGCACATCGCTGAAAAAAAATCCAAACCGTCCTCTCACCGATGTCAAGGCACTCCCCAAGTTTGAAGTTGTAGGATCAGTTGAATCGTACTCCAGTTATTGTCCGGACAAGATCAAACTGCTTAAAATCCAATGAAATCCAGTATGGCTGATGGTGGCCATATTGGATTAAGCACGTCCTTCAAAAACAATCCTAATCCTCCTCTCAACAATGTCAAGGCACTCCCCAGGTATGAAGTAGATCGGTTGAATCGTTCTCGAGTTGTTGTCCGGACAAGATCCAACTGCTTATAATCCAATATGGCTGACGGCGGCCATATTAGATTACGCACATTGCTGAAAAACAATCACAACCGTCCTCTCACCAATGTCAAGGCACACACAAAGTTTGAAGTTGATCGGTTAAATCGTTCATGAGTTATTGTCCGGACAAGAAAATCTAAGTTCCAATTGCTTATAATCCAACATGGCCGATGGCGGCGGTGGCCATATTGGATCAAGCACGTCCTTGAAAAACAATCCTAATCCTCCTGTCAACAATGTCAAGGCACTCCCCACATATGAAGTAGATCGGTTGAATCGTTCTCGAGTTGTTGTCCGGACAAGATCCAACTGCTTATAATCCAATATGGCTGGCGGCGGCCATATTAGATTACGCAAATTGCTGAAAAACAATCACAACCGTCCTCTCACCAATGTCAAGGCACACACAAAGTTTGAAGTTGATCGGTTAAATCGCTCATGAGTTATTGTCCGGACAAGAAAATCTAAGATCGAACTGCTTATAATCCAAAATGGCTGACGGCGGCCATATTTGATTACGCACATTGCTGAAAAACAATCCCAACCATCCTCTCACCAATGTCAAGGCACACCCCAAGTTTGAAGTTGATCGGTTAAATCGTTCACGAGTTATTGTCCGGACAAAAAAATCTAAGATCGAACTGCTTATAATCCAAAATGGCTGACGGCGGCCATATTTGATTACGCACATTGCTGAAAAACAATCCCAACCATCCTCTCACCAATGTCAAGGCACACCCCAAGTTTGAAGTTGATCGGTTAAATCGTTCACGAGTTATTGTCCGGACAAGAAAATCTAAGATCGTACTGCTTATAATCCAAAATGGCTGACGGCGGCCATATTGGATTACGCACATTGCTGAAAAACAATCCCAACCGTCCTCTCACCAATGTCAAGGCACACCCCAAGTTTGAAGTTGATCGGTTAAATCGTTCACGAGTTATTGTCCGGACAAGAAAATCTAAGATCGTACTGCTTATAATCCAAAATGGCTGACGGCGGCCATATTGGATTACGCACATTGCTGAAAAACAATCCCAACCGTCCTCTCGCCAATGTCAAGGCACACCCCAAGTTTGAAGTTGATCGGTTAAATCGTTCACGAGTTATTGTCCGGACAAGAAAATCTTACGGAATTACGGACACCGGTGTTTCTAATATCCCCCCCTACTAAGTAGCGGGGGACAATAAAATGTTTGGGAAATTAGCAGATTTCTTTCCTTATGTCTCTTTTGAGGCAATATCAAACAATTCTGATTGACTCACCAATAGCTGAGCTTGATAGCTTTTTTTTATTTTTATTTTTTTTATATGGCTGCCAAACACTGCCTCAGTTGCTGCCGATTACTTGGAGGTACACAAATAGCTGTTAAGCAGGACTTGATGCAATTCCAGGTTATTAATACATGTAGCATATTGTACAAATAAGAAGGTTATGCATATTCATGAAACTGTATAATGTACTGTGTACATTATTGAAATAATAACCTCAGTACATGTATGCCATTCTTGGATGTACATCTGTTCAAACAGTTAATTGTTCATATTCTGCTGTAGTCCTAGCTTGATCGACCCTGTCACAGATGAGATACCTCTAATTATACTCACCCAGCATTATTTCTGCTCATCATGCTTATACAGAGTACTGGGTCTATTGAGATAACATTTTGTCAAAAAC
>JAVTVY010002355.1:0-32515 GCA_036873755.1 Hanleya hanleyi
TAGAGTAGGGGACAGACAACAATTATCTACTATAAGTGATCTATAGTGAAGATATTAGAGTAGGGGACAGACAACAATTATCTACTATAAGTGATCTATAGTGAAGATATTAGAGATGGGGACAGACAACAATTATGTACTATAAGTGATCTATAGTGAAGATATTAGAGTAGGGGACAGACAACAATTATCTACTATAAGTGATCTATAGTGAAGATATTAGAGTAGGGGACAGACAACAATTATCTACTATAAGTGATCTATAGTGAAGATATTAGAGTAGGGGACAGACAACAATTATCTACTACAAGCTGAGTAGCTAGCAGGTCCTCCGCCAAGTAGCCTGTTTGAGAGCATACAGCATATACGCTTCCAATATCTCCTCAAATATAACTTGGAAAGTTGATATGTGTATGTGGAAAGAGACATTCATCTGGAATTGTTGAGACAATTTGAGGAGGTTTGGGAAGCAGTAATGGGTAGTGTAACGCTGGAATGTAAGTCTGTAGTTGTATATGGATTTGTGGATGGTGAGGTTTATAAATCGATGAGTGGAATAGATCAAGATATCGCTTTTCACAACACAGATGGGTACAATATGGGTGAGTGAAATCCAAGATGGTCAATGGCAGCCATCTTGGATTACATACATGTACTACCTCAATGAAAATCAATACCAATCGCTGTCTAACTGATGTGAAGCACCGCCTTGAGTTTGAAGTCGATTGGTCGAACTGTTCTCGAGATATCGCGTTCACAAGATGTGGGATGGACAGAATCCAATATGGTCAATGGCAGCCATCTTGGATTATGTACCTCAGTGAAAACCAAGTTGATTGTTCAAATTGTTGTCGAGCTATCACGTTCACAAGATCCGAGACGGATGGAATCCAATATGGTCAATGGCAGCCATCTTGGATTATGTACCTCAGTGAAAATCAATACCAATGGCCGTCTAATTGATGTGAAGCACATTCTCAAGTTTGAAGTCGATTGGTCGAACTGTTCTCGAGATATCGCGTTCACAAGATGTGGGATGGACAGAATCCAATATGGTCAATGGCAGCCATCTTGGATTATGTACCTCAGGGAAAACCAATACCAATGGCCGTCTAACTGATGTGAAAAACCTTCCCAAGTTTGAAATCGATTGGTTGATTTGTTTTTGATATATAGTGTTAAGAAGATGTGGAACGGAGTGAATCCAATATGGTCCATGGCAGCCATCTTGGATTACGCATCTCAGTGAAAATCAAAACCAATGGCCGTTTAACTGATGCAAAGCACATTCTCAAGTTTGAAGCGGATTGGTCAAACTGTTGTCGAGATATCGCGTTCACAAGATGTGGGATGGACAGAATCCAATATGGTCAATGGCAGCCATGTTGGATTACGTACCTCAGTGAAAATCAATACCAATGGCCGTCTAACTGATGTGAAGAAGCTTCCCAAATTTGAAGTCGATTGGATGAATTGTTCTCGAGATATCGCGTTCACAAGATCTGGGACGGATGGAATCCAATATGGTCGACGGCGGCCATCTTGGATTATGTACCTCAGTGAAAATCAATACCAATGGCTGTCTAACTGATGTGAAGCACCTTCTCAAGTTTGAAGTCGATTGGTCGAATTGTTCTCTAGATATTGCGTTCACAAGATGTGGGACGGACGGACGGACGGAAGGATGGACGGAGGGACGGAAATCCAATATGGTCGATGGCGGCCATCTTGGATTACATACTTCAGTGAAAATCAATACCAATGGCCGTCTAACTGATGTGAAGCACCTTCTCAAGTTTGAAGTCGACTGGTCGAATTGTTCTCGAGATATCGCGTTCACAAGATGTGGGACGGACAGAATCCAATATGGTCGATGGCGGCCATCTTGGATTACGTACCTCAGTGAAAATCAATACCAATGGCTGTCTGACTGTTGTGAGAAGAACCTTCCCAAGCTTGAAGTTGATTGGTGGAATTGTTCTTGAGATATCGCCTTTACAAGATGTAGGATGAACAGAATCCAATATGGTCGATGGCGGCCATCTTTGGATTATGTACTGGTAATCAATACCAATGGCCGTCTAACTGATGTGAAGCACCTTCTGCAAGTTTGAAGTCGGTGGTCGAATTGTTCTTGAGATATCGCGCGTTCACAAGATGTGGGATGGACAGAATCAATATGAGTCAGCGGCGGAAGCTGCATCTTGGATTACGTACACCTCCGGTAATCAATACCAATGGCCGTCTCCTAACGTGTAGAGAGGCACCTTCTCAGGTTTAGGAAGTGCGATTGGTCGAATTGTTCTCTAGATATTGCGTTCACAAGATGTGGGACGGACGAGGACCCGGACAGGGCGGAAGGAGGGACGGAAGGAGGGACGGAAATCCAATATGGTCGATGGTGGCCATCTTGGATTACGTACTTCAGTGAAAATCAATACCAATGGCCGTCTAACTGATGTGAAGCACCTTCTCAAGTTTGAAATCGATTGGTCGAATTGTTCTTGAGATATCGCGTTCACAAGATGTGGGACGGACAGAATCCAATTTGGTCGACGGCGGCCATCTTGGATTACGTACCTCAGTGAAAATCAATACCAATGGCCGTCTAACTGATGTGAAGCACCTTCTCAAGTTTGAAGTCGATTGGTCGAATTGTTCTCTAGATATCGCGTTCACAAGATGTGGGACGGACGGAGGGACGGACGGAAGGACGGACGGCTAGCATTTCCAAGTCCTCCCACCACTTCGTGGCGGAGGACAATAAGTGATCTATAGTGAAGATATTAGAGTAGGGGACAGACAACAATTATGTACTGGAAGTGATCTATAGTGAAGATATTAGAGTAGGGGACAGACAACATTATCTACTGGAAGTGATCTATAATGAAGATATTACAGTATGGGACTAACAACAATTATCTACTGGAAGTGATCTATAGTGAAGATATTAGAGTAGGGGACAGACAATAAGTGATCTATAGTGAAGATATTAGAGTAGGGGACAGACAACAATTATGTACATGTACAGGAAGTGATCTATAGTGAAGATATTAGAGTAGGGGACAGACAACAATTATCTACTATAAGTGATCTATAGTGAAGATATTAGAGTAGGGGACAGACAACAATTATGTACTGGAAGTGATCTATAGTGAAGATATTAGAGTAGGGGACAGACAACAATTATCTACTATAAGTGATCTATAGTGAAGATATTAGAGTAGAGAACAGACAACAATTATCTACTGGAAGTGATCTATAGTGAAGATATTAGAGTAGGGGACAGACAACAATTATCTACTGGAAGTGATATACTTAGGATATTAGAGTAGGGGACAGACAACAATTATGTACAGGAAGTGATCTATAGTGAAGATATTAGAGTAGGGGACAGACAACAATTATCTACTGGAAGTGATATACTTAGGATATTAGAGTAGGGGACAGACAACAATTATGCACAGGAAGTGATCTATAGTGAAGATATTAAAACCTGAATCTACTCACGAGTATGAGATCTTTGTGAATGTCCCCTAACTTACCATCAGATCTTTGTGAATGTCCCCTAACTTACCATCAGATCTTTGTGAATGTACCCTAACTTACCATCAGCAGAAGTTTTCCTCTTGGATGGAGATATACTGCCATCAGAACTTTGACGTCTCAAGGTCAGTGTCTTTGCCTTGGCCAGTTTGATTCTATTGTAACTTTCCCCATCTTCAGAATATCGTCTGTGTGAACCAGGAAATAATTCAAAATCACGAGGCAAAGACTGAAGCCTATCAAAACTTTCAGTGATACCATTTTCTGAGTCCTCATGTTTACATGTCGGTCCTGTGTTTGGTTCTCTGTAACTATCAGGACTATTGACAGAAGAGTGTTCACAAGGGACATCATCATTACTGTAGGTCTCATGACCTATAGGTGGAGCTGTTGGCTCTAGTAATGGCTGATCCATATTTGTGTAATAATCAACAACTGGGTCACCACTGGCTCCAGAAATATCAACCATTTCATTGGCTGTTACCATGGAATTGGGGTACAAATTGCAACTGCTCATTAATTCTGCATTGATGAACGTTATTTCTGATGTTTCAGACATTTGAAGTGGCACAGCATCATCGTATTCATGATCCAGATCTGACGGTTTTATCCAGGCCGAATATACTTCACCCGTACTTTCCAAACGTCCTTCAATGATGCACTTTGGTTTTGAGAAAATGGCTGGTTTTGCTGAAATAGCTGGTTTTGTTGAAATAGTCGGTTTCGTCGAAATGGGTGGTTTTGTTGAAATAGCATCATCATATATATTTTTGAAATCTCTTCCATCTCCCTCGAGTTTGTCATCATCTGAGCTATGTAATGAACTGGTGTTACCATAGTAACATTCTGGTTCTGAGATATGTATTCCTCCTGAAGGATCCCCCTCCTTTCTGTCCATCAATCTCTCTATCTCTTCATTATTGTACACATGCTGCTCTTGGTCAACTTCATAACTATCAACTCTAAGGGACATAACCCAAATAAATTCAGAGAAAAAGGCTGATGATGACCGGTATCAGTAACACAGGCCCATGCTTCTTCTGAAATATGAAGGAAACGTATGAGAACATAACAACATGATGTATGTACCAGGATACCATATATAGCTTTTATTTAAACTAAATGTCCATGTATATATTGCAATCTATGTATGTTTATATTGTATATCGTTTAAGAAGTATGTTGCTTCTCGGATTGTGTGTTTGTGTGTGTGTTTGGAGGGCCTCAGGGAAGATCAGCATTTACTGCTGACTGAGTGTACTGTGTACATGTACATCACCCTCAGTAAATAAAGATTATTATTATTATTATTATTATAGTGGAATCAGCTCTTGTAATGTACATGTATTTACCAGGATACATTTTGTAGAGTTGTTTTACCGTCTCCTGCAACAAGTGTAGTATGGTTGATATTAGCGCTGTCTCATAATAAATAGTGTCGGGACCCATAGAACACATGTGGACCAATAGTGGGGGACCCATAGAACACATGTGGACCAATAGTGGGGGGGGGGGACCCATAGAACACATGTGGACCAATAGTGGGGGGGGACCCATAGAACACATGTGGACCAATAGTGGGGGGGGACCCATAGAACACATGCGGACCAATAGTGGGGGGACCCATAGAACACATGTGGACCAATAGTGGGGGGGGACCCATAGATGATAGAACACATGTGGACCAAACCTGATTTGCATTGACTGATTCAGTTCAAATTTCAGTTGTACATGTACACGTCACCATTTGTATTAACTAAATTACAATTATATGTACCCTGATTATCAAATCGTAAAACTTTCCCAGAGAATGTTTTATGTCCTTAAAACACATCAAAACAAACAGCGCAAGATATTAGATCCGCCCTTCTGGTGCAGTTGGTGATCTCATGTAAACAGTGGTAAAGGGTATATTCACAGGCATCAGATTTGAGGGGAGACATGATATAAGTGTCATCATGAAGGTTCCATAAACAACCCACTGGGTATATAATATGTCTATAAGAATTTCTATATTTCCTTTATTTTAACTGAATATTGTTGTGGCTGCCTGGTAATAAAATAGTATTGAACAATATCAGAGGAGTTCAGTGCCATACCCCGGTATATTACACCTTCACCCCTGAAAATACACGTAGACCAGCCCATGCAGTTAACCGCTTTGAAAATTTGAAATCGAAGACGATGGCGTACTTGATAGACAAATTTCATTGGTCATGGAAAATGTCAACAACTGAAAAAACACACCCTTACAGTCAGTTTCCATTTGGTCCAGAATTCTGAATAACTCGACACACATTGACAGTCCATCATGCAGCTTTATGCAATGAGATGAAACTGTTAAACAGGCTAAATTATATGTCAGAATTCAAGCAAACTTGGCTATATTGTACAGGCTCAATTTGATCTCAAATCCTTGATCTATGTGCCATAATTGACACTCTTAACACTACATGGAACTACTCATTAGCAAGGGCGTAGACAAGTTGTGAAGTTTGGGGGGGCTTAGGGGGAGAGTCTGAGAGGGGGGTATCCCCCCTCGCAGCGTAGATGTTTTTTGAAAATTGATGGTAAATTGGCGCTCACTGGGAGCATTTGAGCGGTAAAAGATTGGAAAAGTTGAACTTTTTTTTTTGCGAAAATGTCCTATAAAGTGGCGATCACTACAGTGAAATGATCATTCAATCCGGGGTTTGCACTATAATTCAAGTCATTTCTTAGACAATACTATTTTGCCTAGATTGCAGGGGCGGTGCATTGATGCGTGGTTGACCGCATGAGTTCTTGTGTTCATTCTGAAGTTGCCAAACTTAGCAAAAATGTAACCTTAGTGATCCTTTCTCGGCATAGTAGCGAAAATTATCCATATTCATCATATTTACACCAGTTAAATAGTGACTTTGTGTCTGGGTTAGATTTTTTACCTGTATCTCTAGGGTTTCTCCGTGAACATTATTCTAGAGTTCGTATCTCTCGTTTGTGAATAAACAAATACTGAACAAATGACTGGGATCTCAATAAAAACAAGCGCTGGATGAGCGCAAAGACCTCCGTCGAGGCAACAGGGTCCGTAGCGTAATACATCACTGAATAACATACGGCCGGATGCCAAGCTCAATTTTGCATTTGTTGGACGTTAGCTTCATCAATGGTAATTAATCTGGGATTGAGGGTTCCTCACTAGCATATCCAGACAGGGATGTGAAAGTCACATTCCCAGCAAATAATTTTTGTTTGATTTGACGTGCTTGAAATATTGGGGTATGGAATAGAGTATATTGATGGAAAACCTGGAAAAGTGCTTGAGACATTAGGCCCCATCCCACCCACACCTCCCCATGAGAGGATCCCCTCACCCAAATCAACACGTTAGCGACAGAAATGAGACCCTGTGTGCCTAGTTGTACCAACTTGCTTGTGATTTTGTGCTATAGGCCCAACACAGCAACACTTCATATTTTGTATGTGTACAGTATAGCATCATCATTGATGAGAGAATGCTCTTCAAAACACACCTGATTTTACCGACACTTCGTTCTGATCTGTCTCAACATCATAATGATATGATGAGGATTCAATGCGCTCGGTATAATTTTGTATACTGGTGTTACAGGTCACCTTCGCCTTCACCTTACTGTATCAATGACCATGGACTTGTACATGTATCACATTCACATTGAATGGTGATGGCTGATGAGAATATTGCCCCTATGGAACAAATGACTGGATTCCACGCAGCAAATATTTATTGTGTAACAGTGAGAAGAAAATTAATTGTATAAACATTCCAAGCCTCATTGAACACAAGCCGCACCATACTTGATATGAATATAACGCGCGTACATTAGCTCGCTTGGACGTCGCTTAGTTAAATATGGACAGACTCGCAAAAATCTCAAAATTTTCAAAAGCCACAAAAATGCCCTCAGCTTGTACAGAGTACGTAAAAATACTTATGTACAACTTGATGTTTAGAAATGACTGTGTTGAGCGGTTCTATTCCCAACTTCTCTTTTATTCTATGTCATAGAGGACAGGGTTTGGTAGATAATTAAAAACTGTATTAACTCGGCTTCACATTTTAGAGAATGACTTTAATTGAGCCAAAGATGAAAGAGAAATACACTTATAAAAAAATCTATTTAAAAAATATATGTTTATATTAATTTCCATAATTTATTGAAAAAAACTATACGTAGACTTCGACCACCCAATATCACACAGGCCAGGCAACTGTGAGAACAAGTGAAAGATACCCATCGAGTTGAGCGGATTTGCAGATAAACAACAACAAAAAATTGCACTTTGTACCTCACGAGGCCCTTCTCCATAGAGTGCATGCCAGTTATTTTTCTAGACTACAACAACAACAGTTTTTGCCTGTATCACAGTCCGAGCTTCCGATTACCCTTCAACCTTACCCAGACAACGGATAATTTTTGACAGATTGTCCGGCTAGGTTGTTGATCGGATTCACAGATCATGAATTCCACCGTGACGGAATCACCGTTGGGAAGACTTTTTCTTTATTCAAAGTCATGTACTCAGAAGTTCCGTGGTCATACCCATGTAGTTTCAAGTTTAGTTTGCTATTCTATATGACATCTGTTTACGGATCCATGAAAAATCTACAGATGATCCAGCATTTTCAGTAAATCATGCTTCGAAATGTTCGTGACGGAATCACCTGAAACGGACATGACTCTTGACTAGTGTTGCTTGTCTATTTTTTTGCTGCTCTGTTTCAATCTGACTATTCTTATATGACATCTCTTACTAACATACAGTACCCAAGGATGATAAGATTTTTTTCATCGTGAGAAAAACGCGACTGGATCATCCCAGGGGTTAAATCTAGTCCGTGACGGAATCGACAAAAAATCGTGATGGAATCACGAGTGCGCTTTTTAAATCTTATCGGTAAAAGTGCTTTATTAATTACACATTTTCTTCAAAAAAATATTCCTAGAGTGAATTTATCTCTTCTACTTAGAAAATTAAAACTCTGACCTCTTATTTTTACTAAGGTATACAGCTCCCGCCACATGCATATCTTTTCTGCAGATGTTTCAAAATAGTATAGTTTTCAGTAAAGTGCAATTTTTCTTCTTTGACAATTTAGAATTTCCCGAGTTCTTCATGTTAAAAAATTGCGGGAAAAATATTTCGCTATTAAAACACATCTTCTCTATTATTGGCTTGTTCCCGGGGATCATAGGAAGCGAATAGAACAAACAGCATGCTAATATAGGGTCTACGACAGAATGTGGAGTGAATTTTATGCGAAAAAGGGCTGTTTAGCAATGTCCACTTTTCCGTGGAATTCATGAGCGCACGATTGAAGTATCATGGGAAGATATATATTTCCAGTCGCTATCTCCCCCCCCATCTTCAAACAAAAGGAAAAGAAAAAGCCGAGAGAGCGCCTCGTGAGGCAGAGTTATTTTTCCAGACTACAACAACAACAGTTTTTGCCTGTATCACAGTTCGAGCTTCCGATGACCCTTCAACCTTACCCAGACGACGGATAATTTTTGACAGATTATCCGGCTAGGTTGTTGATCGGATTCACAGATAACGATTGAAGCATGGGAAGATATATTTTTTCAGTCGCTATCTCCCCAACCCTCACCCCCCAACTAAAAAAAAAGAAAAGAAAAAGCCGAGAGAGTTCTTCGGAGTTTTACGTTTTTGACCTCTGACTTTGAATTTGACTTCTCACTTCCGACTCGCATCCTGGTGAATGACACTCGTCCTTTATCTTTTTGCCGATTCAGAGATTCTCGAGGAAGTTTCCAATTATACTATCTGGAATGCGAGTTTTTCTTTCGTGAAAATTTACTTTTTATGAAAGCGCAGGTTTGTCTTCGTCGCATACCGCAACCACCTCGCTGGGGGTCTAATAACACCCCAGCCACCCATCAGATTTTTGGACCGGATTCGGGGCCTTCGCGCACATCGCCGGAAGTGACATCATATATAGTAAAATAGATGTTTAACGAAAATTTTGATTACTTTTCAAGTCTGCATAATACCTCCGTTGACCTAGCGTTAAAAAGAATTATCTGGAGATAATTTTCCCTGTTTATCTGGACAGAGCATATGAAAAGTAGTTCGCTCATGTGCAACACTAAAGGAGTCGTTTGGTCGGATTCAAACTGAACCGTGCGTTGGTTGGTTTCCCCTATACATCATAGCAACGTAGTAAAGGTCAACTTCCGCTATTGGAGGCAGGGATGTTATTGGAGCCTGCAAAATGGAGCATGCGCTGTGGGGAGGTTGCGCATACCGGCCATCTGTACCAGCGCGAAGCTATAAGTACACGCGCAAATTTAGTACCCTCGAATAAAGAGACCCGGTGGAAGCGCTGCAAAGGATACACACCTTTTGTGACGTAAGCATTCATTTGTGTCCAAAGAAAAGATTCAAGATTTCGTCGGGAACCATGACGATCCCTATATATATATTACTTTATTTTCTGAGGGTAACAAATACAAGTATTTACTCTGTCAGTTGTGTAAACTGTTCTTCCAAGAGGCCCTCTAACAAACAATCAAACAATGTACATTAAATATATATATGAAAACAGTTCAACCAAATTCAAAGTATATATCAAACACATAATAATATATCTAACATCATGGCATCCAGTTAACTTATGCTTTTTGCCTGAAGAATTTTGATCAGTCGATGTTTGAAGGCTCCAGCCGAGGGAGACTCTCTTAGCTTCTTGTCCAGCGAATTCCATATTTTGGCTCCTGTGTGGCTCAAGCTTCTTGTCAGCATATTTGATTTTGGCTTGGGAACAAACAGATTATTATTTTCTGTTGATCTTAGATGCCTTGATGTTACCTCCCCAACATATCTGAACAAACTGTTCAGATAAGAAGGACAAAGATTGTGGATAATTTTATACATAAGTACAGCTTTTTGATAATATATCCTGTCTAATACACTGATCCAGTTGAGTTCCTTAAAAAGTTCTGCTGATGGTGTTAAATAGTGCGCGTTGAGTATAGTTCTAGCTGCTCGTTTTTGTAATTTGTTAATTCTATCAATTTGATAGGCATTTGAATTTCCCCATAGTGTAATACAGTAATCAATATGGGGAAGGATGTAAGCATTGTAGTAAAGAAGTTTTGCATCTTTTTTGAGTAGGTTTTTATGTTTATATAGTATTCCCAGCTTAGTCGAAATTTTGTTGCAGAGAGAGTTCACATGAGGTTGCCAGCTTAGTGATTGGTCAATCCTCAGACCGAGAATTTTGTCATCCTTCACATTTTTTAGTTCAGCATTACCTATTGTAATGTGCAATGTCTCGCGAAGCTTGTAAATCTTGGATGATGTAGCCAGGAGCATAACAGAGGACTTATCAGTATTGATATACAATTTGTTGTGGTAACACCATGTTTCTATAATCTCTAAATCCTTATTCAATATTCTTTCCAGTTCATAAACATTGGAGGAAAAAGTATATACAGTAGTATCATCAGCATACAAATCTATTGTGCTAGACAGTTCAGATAATAAGAGATCATTGACAAATATGATGAATAGCAGAGGTCCCAATATAGACCCTTGTGGAACACCTGCTTGGATAGGGAGAGGATCAGACATCTCATTATCAATGCATACAAATTGTTGTCGGTTATCCAGATATGATTTCATCCAATTGAGAGCAGAATTATCAAGCTTGTATATTTTAAGTTTGTCCAAAACAACGTCATGGTTGATGCTGTCAAACGCTTTTTTAAAGTCGAGTTTTATGCAGCCAACTATATTACCTTGGTCTATTGATGTTAACCAGGATTCCACCATTTTTGTCATTGCGCTTTGGCAGGAGTGGTTTGCTCGAAAACCAGATTGATTTTTACATAGAAGATTATATTTTGATAAGTAGTTGTATAGGTGATCATGGACATGACGTTCAATTATCTTGGACAGTGTACACAGTATAGATATAGGTCGATAGTTTTCTTTTAGCTCACGGTCATCAGATTTATGCACAGGAATTACCTTTGCCAGCTTCCATTTTTGGGGAAATTCACCTGCTTCTATACTTTTGTTGATGATATAAGTTAAGGGTTCAGCTATGATGCCTGCAGCTATCTTGAGAAATCTTGGTGAAATTAAATCCGGACCTGTGCTCTTTTTTATGTTTATGGAAGTCAGGTAGTTGTAAACAGATTCTACTGTTATTTGCGGTATTTTAAATAGGGTGTTTTCAGGAACCCTTTCAGATACAAATTGGTCAAGATTTTGGAGCATATCAGGCATGTTAGGAAAGGAGTTCCCTGTCGGAGCAGTCATTTTTGGAAGCTGGGATGGGATATCAGTGAAAAAGTTGTTAAGTTCATCTGCCATAAGTTTCCTGCCAGTTAAATAGTCGCTTTTATTCTGAAGTCGGAGATAATCGCTTGTAGTTTTAAGTCTGTTTGGAGTAGAATTATTTCTCTTTGACTCAATTTCATTCAAGACTTTCCATATGTTATTTGGGCTGCCTTTGTTTTCATTAAGAAGATTTTCAAAGTGGTTCTTCTTAGCTTTATGTAACCGACAATTTGCTCTATTGCGCCATTTCCTTGCATTGTCAAAGTCTCCACTTGAATGGAATTTATCGCGAAGCTTTCTGGCTTCAGACACTTCCTCATCATGAAGCCATTTTGGAAGGTGTGTACTCTTTACACGTTTCTCACAAAATGGAGCGTGTTCATCCAAGGTCTGCTTGAAAAGATCAGTGAATACATCTAAAGCACTGTTGGGGTCCTCCTCAAACATAACTATGGACCATGGCTTTTCACAAAGATCTGATAATACGAAGCTGCGCATCAAAAAACCCCTCGGCTCTGGGTACATTCATAATGTATTAAATTTGAACCAAGATGTCAGGAACACCAAGCAGTCAAGTCACAAATATACAGATTATCAAAAATTTTGCAATTAGAAATGACCCCTAAGATTTCCGTCCAATCAGAGAAACCGGTATTCATTACATAAATTTCTTGATGCATCAATGATGTATACCAAATTTTACATCGAGCATTTGAACGGTATCAGAGATAGAGATCATTAATGATTTCGCATAAATTAAAGATGGCCACCCTTCCTTCTCGCCACTCAGAGGAACTGATGTGGTTATTCATTGAAATTTCTCTTGATACATTGATGCTGTATACCAAGTTTCGTATAGAACACTGAAATGGTATCAGAGATATACATCATTAAAGATTTTGCATAAATTAAAGATGGCCACCAAGGTTTCCGCCCAATCAGAGAAACCAGAACTGTCATTTGTCGTAAGTCTCTTGATGCATCGATGATGTATACCAAATTTTACATCGTGCACTTGAACGGTATCAGAGAACGAGATCATTAATGATTTTGCATAAATTAAAGATGGCCGACCATCCTTCTCCCCACTCAGAGGAACTGATGTGGTTATTCATTGCAAGTCAGTTGATACATCGATGCTGTATACCAAGTTTGGTATAGAACACTTAAATTGGATCAGAGATATATATCATTAAAGTTTTTGCATAAATTAAAGATGGCCGCCAAAGTTTTCGGTCAATCAGGTCCCGATTCAAAGTATCTGGATGTATCGATGATGTATACCAACTTTCATATAAAACAACTGAATGGTAACAGAGATATGTATCATTATCGATTTCGCATAAATTAAAGATGGCCTCCAGGATTTCCAGCTAATCAGAGAAGCCGGTTTGGTAATTTATTGAAAGTTGCTTGATGTATAGATGATGTATACCAACTTTCGTATTGAACAGTTGAATGGTTTCCGAGATATGGATCATTATCCATTTCGCATAAAATTAAAGATGGCCGCCAAGGTTTTCACCCAATCAGGTCCCAATTAAATAGGCTTCTGGTCCTTGACTAGGTAAATAAGCATACCAAATTTGGAATTCTTCAGTGGAACCGTTCTCCGGCTATCTCGCTCACGTACAGACGTACGGACGTACGGACGTACGGACAGACGGACGTACAAGACGACGACAATACCCCATGGCCAAAATTGGCCGAGGGGTAAAAACTGTTCTTCGTGAAAGTTTTTCATGTTTCTGAATTTGACACTTTTATGTTTGGAAATTCGTTGGATTTTGCTGTTATTTTTGTATAGTGCGCAGACAGGATAATGGTCACTTAGAGCTAATTTTGGTACACAGGATTTTTGTACTTTGTCTGGATGAGAAACAGAGATATGATCAATAAGTGTTCTGGTTGATTTTGTTACTCGAGTTGGTTCCTTGATGAGCTGGTGTAGGTGATATGATTCAACACAATGTAACCACCTATTGTTTACTTTCTCTAAAAGATCAAAGTTGAAATCTCCCATGAGTATAATTTCCTTTGTTTGAGCATGTACTCTGTCCATCATATCTTCAAAGTCGGCAATCCATGATACCCTGGACTCGGGTCTATACAAACATCCTATGAGTATGGGTTTGACATACGGAATTTGAGTTTCAATCCACACAATTTCTAATTCCTTTGATTCTAGGTCTTTTCGTCTTTTATATGGGATACTTTCACTAACATATACTACTATTCCTCCTCCATCCTTCTTAGAATTCCTATCTTTACGAACTGCTTCAAAGCCTTCAATTTTAATCTGTTGTTTCACAACTTTTTTATTCAGGAAAGTTTCTGTGCAGCCAAATATATCTAATTCAGATGATGGTGGAGAGAGAAGGGATTTCAGTTCATCAAGTTTTGGTAGGAGGTGTTGGACATTCAGATGTCCAACTCTTAAACCTCTTGAGTTTAGACCAAGGAAATTAGTTTGAGGGGGGGTTCTGAAGAATGAAAATTTAGGAGGGCAAAAATATTCATATGTCTGATCCTCTCCCTTCTTAGAGTCTGCTGGAATGTAATTAAATATATTTACATATTGTAGACATTGGTAATGGGACAAATATTCATATATACATAAGTGCTCAATAAATACATAGTTTTGTTTCTCATTTTGCACAGTTACACATGGTACATCATGATGGTTCGTTGTTTTCAGACAGGAATTATCATGTGTTTCTGGCAGGTATTTACTGCTACTAACAACATAGTCACTGTTTTTTGTGTCATGGTGATTTGCATTATTCAAATAAACATGTCCATTGGAATCACATGTCAAAGATGACTGACGTATTTCTGCATTAAGCAAATTTGAAACTTCACAAATATCACAACACATATCTTGAAACACAGAGAATCGGTTTGTCACAGAAATCGAGATATCATAATTAACATTTTCTAAGGGCCTATGGGTTATGTTTACATCACTTGATGCACAGTTACATGTACAAGTGAACCATGCAGGCCAATAATCAGGGTTATTGGAGGGTGGAGCATCTGAATCTTTGGTACATGTATGCATAGACAAAACTGAATCTAATTTTTTACTGTCTTTCGGCAAATCATACAAGATAGCTGTTTTTAGATCGTTGCCAGTCTTTCAAAATTTTGTACAGTTCTTGACCTTGTGTCCGAGAACTCCACAACCTCTGCATTTCACTGGATGTTTGAACCAACATTGATTCTGAAGATGACCTGTTTCACTGCATTTGTGACATCGCAGCAGAGAAGATGTTCTTTTGTCATATGCAGACACCGAAGATGGTTTCACAGAGGTAGGAAGAATGGCAACTTGTTTGTGGATACTTTTAAGCAGACATGCTGTACCTCGTTGGCTGAGATGGAGGCCATCTCCAACAAGAAGAGTTCTGTCAACTTTCCCATTTCGAAGTTGGAAATCTTCTTCGAGGTTGACACACAATAGATCATAGTTGTCGCATAGTCCTTGCAAACACACATTAACCTCAGCTACCTTTGTGTTTGTAAATTGGGAATCCATCCTAGGTGGAATGGAGCACACCACTATGTTTGTTTCTGGAGAGTCATCATAGATTTCATTCAGCAGGTCATCATACTCTGCTGCGATCTTTTCCAGTGGCTTGTCGCTGGAGCAGTCATTTGTTCCTACCTGAAGAACAACAGACTCATAGGATGAGAGAGATCCAATTTGCCTCAGCTGGTCTCGCACATCGGTTATTCCCGCCCCACGTAAGGTTCGTATTTGTACGTCTTTTCGCAGACCCTTAGTTTTTACTCCCTGCAATAGGGAGTCTCCGATGATTAAAGTTGTAGCTGCAGCCGTATCACTATGCGGTTTGGATTGCACATCTGTTTGCATATCAGCCATTTGGGGTGGTTCAGGCTTGTTGCTCCCTTGTCGTGTAATGACTGGGATATTACATGCAGTATTGGAACTACAGTCCTGGTTTCTTGGCTTTTCAGGCATTGTCTGGACTTTTTCTTCAGTGTCTGGCTCTGTTTTCTTGCCTGTTGTCTTTTCTTGCTGGAAGTCTGTGTTTGTAGCTACTTCTGTTGTTGACACTGTTGTTTTCTTGGTCTCTTGTACATTCAACTTGGCTTGGAGGATTTTAATTTGTTGTTTTAAGTTGAAAACTTGCACTTGTAAATCAGTCCTGCTTTTAATGAGTTCTGTATAACACACAGAGCAAGAGCAACTGTTTGAATCAGACATTTCATTTCTTGTGCACTCCAGGTGTGAAGAGTTTAATCCTCTCTTGAGTTTACTGCCTGGCAGGGGTGTTGAGGTACTTGGGATCTCTGCAGGGTGGTTGATTGTCTCATCAAGTTTGCCCTCTGTACTGAGTCTGATTACTATGCTGTTTGTAAACCTTTCCTCATATTCACTGGAATTAGTTTTGGACAGTGGATTCCAGACCTTTTTACATTTAGTATTGTGTGTTGATAGGTCTGCTGAAGTAAATCCCAGGAAAGTTGACTCAGTAGAGCCATAGTTGTGCTCTCCTCCATTTTGTCCACAGTCAGCCATCTTGTTTTTGTGGGGCCCAGTTGCCTGATGAACTTTTACAGCTTAAATCTCCATGGATAGCACTAATTACTGTTAATAAGGTTCACTAAACTCTGTACTAGACATTCATTCAGCATACTGCATACAATATAACAATTCCCAGTCCATCTGAATGTTATAAATTTGATAAAATATGCAGAGCTGTGAGCTGGTCAACTTTCTACTCAAGGTCAAGGTCAAGCGAAACCTATTGGAAATACTATGAGTCGTGGGTTCCCCATATGACAATTATTTGGCGGGAGATTTCACGTTGCGCTCCTAGACCTCCGTCTGATCGACGGAGGTAAAACAGTTTATGATGAAAAAGTTCTGAAAACATCTTTTCAGCCAACGTGTTGACCTTTTTCGTCCAAATGGGCGATATGTGATTGAATTGGAGCACATTATCCGTTTCTCGGAGAAAATCACACGGGGTCTTTGAGTCCGATATCGCCAAACTGTTCCGTTGTTCTCTGACCGATTGCAATTATTCTATCCCTTCTGGTAAGCATTGTTGATGATAATTTTACTTCCCCTGTAATATGCAACAATTGATAAAGATATGTGACAAGCTAAACATTTATTTCTCTGCTATGTTTGCTTTCTGTTTCATTCTTTCTTTCCTTTTTTTCTCCCCCTTTTTTTTTTTTGCCGGACGTCAATATTTGGGGGGGCTTCAGCCCCCCCAAGCCCCCCTTGTCTACGCCCTTGATTAGTATGCTGCTACTCTCTGAATGACTCTATCCAAAAAGTATCTACTGTGGCATGGATATGTTATTTATCCCAAGAACTGAAAAGACAGCTAGTGAATTTAGCAGAATTTCTCTCTGCAGATGCCTGAAGTTAACTTTTGCCGTCTGAATAATTAGAATAGGGTAATATCCTATAATAATTCACAATATTATGAAGATTTACCACAGTTACTGGGGGATTTACATTACATTAGCATTTAAATAAGCAGGTACATGTACTATAGGTCTACTGTATTAGCCTATATAATTGTCATAAACAATACAGTATCACATGATATTCCAGCAGCTCATGAATTTGTGGGATATTGGCAGTCAGTATTAACCCTGCAGTCAGTTATTGTGTGTACTATTATTCTGTATCATAAGTGACCTCAGCTTATACATTGTACATGTATGCTATCCTACATGTACTATCAACAATGCTTGTACATATTTTTACCTCCGTCGATCAGACGGAGCTAGGTCTAGGAGCGCAACGTTAAATCTCCCGCCAAATAATTGTCATATGGGGAACCCACGACTCATAGTATTTCCAATAGGGATCGTCATGGTTCCCGACGAAATCTTGAATCTTTTCTTTGGACACAAATGAATGCTTACGTCACAAAAGGTGTGTATCCTTTGCAGCGCTTCCCCCGGGTCTCTTTATTCGAGGGTACTAAATTCGCGCGTGTATAGCTTCGCGCTGGTACAGATGGCCGGTATGCGCAAACGAAGACAAACCTGCGCTTTCATAAAAAGTAAATTTTCACGAAAGAAAAACTCGCATTCCAGATAGTATAATTGGAAACTTCCTCGAGAATCTCTGAATCGGCAAAAAGATAAAGGGCGAGTGTCATTCACCAGGATGCGAGTCGGAAGTGAGAAGTCAAATTCAAAGTCAGAGGTCAAAAACGTAAAACTCCGAAGAACTCTCTCGGCTTTTTCTTTTCTTTTTTTTTAGTTGGGGGGGTGAGGGTTGGGGAGATAGCGACTGAAAAAATATATCTTCCCATGCTTCAATCGTTATCTGTGAATCCGATCAACAACCTAGCCGGATAATCTGTCAAAAATTATCAGTCGTCGTTGAAGGGTCATCGGAAGCTCGAACTGTGATACAGGCAAAAACTGTTGTTGTTGTAGTCTGGAAAAATAACTCTGCCTCATGAGGCGCTCTCTCGGCTTTTTCTTTTCCTTTTGTTTGAAGATAGCGACTGGAAATATATATCTTCCCATGATACTTCAATCGTGCGCCCATGAATTCCACGGAAAAGCGGACATTGCTAAACAGCACTTTTTCGCATAAAATTCACTCCACATTCTGTCGTAGACTCTATAGCATGCTGTTTGTTCTATTCGCTTCCTATGATCCCCGGGAACAAGCCAATAATAGAGAAGATGTGTTTTAATAGCGAAATATTTTCCCCGCAATTTTTTAACATGAAGAACTCAGGAAATTCTAAATTGTCAAAGAAGAAAAATTGCACTTTACTGAAAACTATACTATTTTGAAACATCTGCAGAAAAGATATGCATGTGGCGGGAGCTGTATACCTTAGTAAAAATAAGAGGTCAAAGTTTTAATTTTCTAAGTAGAAGAGATAAATTCACTCTAGGAATATTTTTTTGAAGAAAATGTGTAATTAATAAAGCACTTTTACCGATAAGATTTAAAAAGCGCACTCGTGATTCCATCACGATTTTTTGTCGATTCCGTCGCGGACTAGATTTAACCCCTGGGATGATCCAGTCGCGTTTTTCTCACGATGAAAAAATCTTATCATCCTTGGGTACTGTATGTTAGTAAGAGATGTCATATAAGAATAGTCAGATTGAAACAGAGCAGCAAAAAAATAGACAAGCAACACTAGTCAAGAGTCCTGTCCGTTTCAGGTGATTCCGTCACGAACATTTCGAAGCATGATTTACTGAAAATGCTGGATCATCTGTAGATTTTTCATGGATCCGTAAACAGATGTTATATAGAATAGCAAACTAAACTTGAAACTACATGGGTATGACCACGGAACTTCCGAGTACATGACTTTGAATAAAGAAAAAGTCTTCCCAACGGTGATTCCGTCACGGTGGAATTCATGATATGTGAATCCGATAAACAACCTAGCCGGACAATCTGTCAAAAATTATCCGTCGTCTGGGTAAGGTTGAAGGGTAATCGGAAGCTCGGACTGTGATACAGGCAAAAACTGTTGTTGTTGTAGTCTAGAAAAATAACTGGCATGCACTCTGTGGAGAAGGGCCTCGTGAGGCACAAAGTGCAATTTTTTGTTGTTGTTTATCTGCAAATCCGCTCAACTCGATGGGTATCTTTCACTTGTTCTCACAGTTGCCTGGCCTGTGTGATATTGGGTGGTCGAAGTCTACGTATAGTTTTTTTCAATAAATTATGGAAATTAATATAAACATATATTTTTTTAAATAGATTTTTTTATAAGTGTATTTCTCTTTCATCTTTGGCTCAATGAAAGTCATTCTCTAAAATGTGAAGCCGAGTTAATACAGTTTTTAATTATCTACCAAACCCTGTGCTCTATGACATAGAATAAAAGAGAAGTTGGGAATAGAACCGCTCAACACAGTCATTTCTAAACATCAAGTTGTACATAAGTATTTTTACTTACTCTGTACAAGCTTTTTTGTGGCTTTTGAAAATTTTGAGATTTTTGCGAGTCTGTCCATATTTAACTAAGCGACGTCCAAGCGAGCTAACGTACGCGCGTTATATTCATATCAAGTATGGTGCGGCTTGTATTCAATGAGGCTTGGAATGTTTATACAATTAATTTTCTTCTCACTGTGACACAATAAATATTTGCTGCGTGGAATCCAGTCATTTGTTCCATAGGGGCAATATTCTCATCAGCCATCACCATTCAATGTGAATGTGATACATGTACAAGTCCATGGGCATTGATACAGTAAGGTGAAGGCGAAGGTGACCCGTAACGCCAGTATGCAAAATTATACCGAGCGCATTGAATCCTCATCATATGATGTTGAGACAGATCAGAACGAAGTGTCGGTAAAATCAGGTGTGTTTTGAAGAGCATTCTCTCATCAATGATGATGCTATACTGCACACATACAAAATATGAAGTGTTGCTGTGTTGGGCCTATAGCACAAAATCACAAGCAAGTTGGTACAACTAGGCACACAGGGTCTCATTTCTGTCGCTAACGTGTTGATTTGGGTGGGGGGATCCTCTCATGGGGAGGTGTGGGTGGGATGGGGCCTAATGTCTCAAGCACTTTTCCAGGTTTTCCATCAATATACTCTATTCCATACCCCAATATTTCAAACACGTCAAATCAAACAAAAATTATTTGCTGGGAATGTGACTTTCACATCCCTGTCTGGACATGCTAGTGAGGAACCCTCAATCCCAGATTAATTACCATTGATGAAGCTAATGTCCAACAAATGCAAAATTGAGCTTGGCATCCGGCCGTATGTTATTCAGTGATGTATTACGCTACGGACCCTGTTGCCTCGACGGAGGTCTTTGCGCTCATCCAGCGCTTGTTGACAATAAGGTTTCACTGGACAGAGATGTAACATTACAAATACATTGGAGAATAAATTCTAATGTTTGCTCCTTAAAGGAGGGAAAGCTGTGTGACTGTTGTCCTAGATCAGATTGGTGACTGTTACTGTTGAAAAAGTTTCATGAACATGAAAATAACAAATCAGAGCAAGCTGAAATTCAATATTGATCAATACAAACTTGGCAAATATTTAAAAAATAATGTTTTAAAACATAAATTATGAAATTTGCCAACAGTTTCCTGTAAAATTTCAGTCTGTACAGAAATTATGGCTTTGTGATCCTTTACTAGATGATTTCTGAGTAATGGCTGTAACAAAGGTTTGCTGTTTAGATCAAGATTTCTGAGAACCCCAACATCTCGCCTTGCGGTGTCTTCTGCTGAAGCTGCCACAGTATTGAAAGCATTTATGTAGATCAAACTTTTCATGTACACTGTCAGGGGTAGGCCTACATGTAATTTTTTGCCTAACAAAAACCTTAGCAATGGAAAAATACAAAGTATAAACTGCGATAATTTGGATAACAATTCATATTTCATGTCATATTTCTTAAATAGCACATGCACATCCTCGAATCTCATTAAATTTGTGTAGCAAGTGTCAAACTCATCCAATGAAAGCTGACAGCTTCAGCAAACTTTCCATACATGTACATTAAGATTGGCAAATTACTAAGACAAAACCCTCAAAATTTGAAAAAAAATTAATACGGTAAGTTCCCTAGGTAATCGTAACCCTAAGTAAATTCGAAAATGGGCATTTTTCGCCAGGTCACATGATACAGTTTCTTAAAGTAATCGAAAATGGCCCATTGGCGAAAAACCGCGATCCTAACTATTTGAAAATCCCCGATTTATCATGGTCGAGAGATGATACTGTGGGCTTACGTAATTGTGCGATGGAAGAACTTTCAGATCAACGGATTTCCTTAGAATTAGTGTTTGATAAACCTTACAAACTTTTTGAGCATTTTGTACATAACCAATCGTAACAACTAAGTTGATTTTCATTACATGTATGTCTCAAATGCAATGTATTCGATGTTCGAACCCCGATTTCTCATGGTCATTGAGTTGAGAATATTATCGGTTTACGGGGACATGTGATATTCAACATTGCCAATTGAAGAGAGCATGTACGTTCGATATTATACTGAAAATAACAAAATGAAGAAATGGACACCACGTTTCATTCGGTCTTAACAAAATATATTGCTGAAATTCGACAAGATAATTGAAGTGCGGATTTTCTTGGTCGCAGGGTAGAGATCATGAATTGTCTGTTACATGGTCGAATGATGTAAACCTGGTCTGTTTAACACAGAAAGTTTGTTCTAACATCAACTGTTCCACATATGTGAGCGTCCTGTTCAAGGGCAACTCAACAACGCTGCCATTGTTGTTGTTCATTCACTGTAATTTTTGCCGTCCCAACTGATCAATATATCCAAATATACTGCCATCTTTCGATTTATGATCAACCCCATTTTTGGGGAGATATACGATAGGATCTTCTAACTGAACTGTTATTTGCGCTGAAAACTTACCTCACTTCCACTCTTTGCATTTCTTGTTCTACATGAAATCACTTAGTAAAGAATTTTGAATAACACAGTTCTCTCCCCTGCTAGTCACATGTCAGCTCACTTCCACAATTCCTTTCTTGATTCTACTTCTGTGGATCAAGGAGGCCATTTTGTTCAGCTCCGTGAAAATTGATCTTCGGTCGATACCCAAGCAAGGGGAATGGTTGATTTCTCTGGATTTAAGGGATGCATACCTTCATATCCCGATACATCCAGAGGACAGGAAGTACTTAAGATTCATGGTCGGCAAACGACGCTTCCAACTACAAGTACTTCCATTCAGCCGTTTTACTTCCCCTTGGGTGTTTACACGCGTGTTTACACCAGTGGCACTATTGCACAGTCTACACATGGTCTAGGTATAAAGCACTACTTTTATATCGATGACTCACTGCTAAGGAATGCCTGCAAGGAGCAGTTAATCCTAGATACGCAGGTTGTCTTAAGGATACTGACATCTCTGGGGTATCTCCCACACAAAGAGATGTCAGAGCTGTCTCCATCGCAAAGGCGCAGAATTCTGGGGGTGGAATATGATACGCTACTAGCTCTCACCAAACCCCCAAAGATCACTCAGGCAAAAGATAACAACAAAGATTCCTCAAGTTATCTCAAGCCAGGGCTCTACACTTTGCTGTGATAATCAGCCTCTTGACATCGACACAGGCTGTAACTCCAAGAGGAAGGTTGCAGCTTCGTCCCTTATTGATTTACTTCAATCATCAATGGGTCGAAAGGCATGGATACCATGGATACCTGTCACACCTCTTGCCAGACAGTGCCTCCAATGGTGGCTGAATCCACTCAATGTTATGCGGCTGTGTCCCTACTTTCGTTTCGTCCAACACATCATCTGTTCACGAATGCATCTATGGAAGGATGGGGAGCCCAACTCGAGTCCAAGTCGATATCCGGGTTATGGACAATCGAGGAACGCTCGTACCATATAAACGTGTTGGAGTTTATGGCAGTGACACATGCCATCAGCACGTGGGTGAGCATATATTGATCAACAAGAACCTGCTTATTGCTACGAACAACACATCAGTCATGTCCTACATCAACAAGCAGGGAGGGGGGGGGGGACGAGATCTCCGCAATTAGAAAGCCAAGGGGAAATCTTTTTTGGTCTGTGTTTGGACAACAACATATCCGTGTTGGCCAGGCACATCCCGGGAGTTCTGAATGTCCAAGCGGACTCGCTTTCATGACGGAATCAGATAATTCCCACAGAGTGCCAACTTCACCCAGCCATATTAAAACAGATAGCTCATGTCTGGGAGATGCCACACATAGATCTGTTTGCCACTCGGCACAACAATCTGCTGCCCTTGTTCATGTCTCCAGTCCCGGATCCATTGGCATATGCAGTGGACGCCCTATTGCAGGACTGGTCAGGCATGGTAGCATATGCGTTCCCTCCTCCAGATATCCTAGAGAAGGTACTCCGGAAGATCCACGAACACATCTGTGTCGTATACCTAATTGTTCCGTGGTGGCCAGCAAGGCCATGTTTCCCAGATTTACTGGATCTTCTGGTAGATGTACCGAGACAACTTCCGGTATGGCACAATCAGCCTGGGACGTCAATATTCTATGTACAGCCATCCAGGACTGTTTCACTACCATGTGTGCAAGTGCTCAAAGGACACTTTGCTCAGGCGGGATTTTCTGGGGAAGTTGAGTGCTGAATGGTACAATCGATCCGACCGTCCTCTTCCGCTGGATACCAATCAAAGTGGGCAGTCTTCGATCTTTGGTGTGGAGGGAGGGATATCAATCCATCCAGAGCCACTATTCCTCAAGTAGCAGAGTTTATATTGCCCCTGTTCCAGGATAGGGGCCTGGTACGGTCGACGGTTACAGAGCAGCCATCGCTCAGCCTATTGTTCTGGGTACTGGGATTAATCCTTCTACTGATCCGAATTTGACTGCACTTATCAAATCGTTCAACATTTCGGGTCAGTCAGCCACTCCGAAGTTGCCGAAGTGGGATTTAGACATCGTGCTTCATCAATTAGGGGAGTCACCATTCGAGCCAATAGAGTCAATTGATCTCAAAATGTTATCTCACAAAACTTCCTTTTTGTTGGCTCTTGCCTCGGCAGCTCGTGTGTCAGAGCTGCATGTGCTCGATAGGAGGAACGTCAGATACTCTAGGAAGTGGAGCAAAGTCATTCTCTCAACAATTCCTGAGTTCGTGGCTAAGAATCAAGCTGTCTACGATACCATATCTCGAGAGTTCACAATTCCAGCCTTATCTGGTTTCCTTTCATCCGATCTTGAATCTGAAATGTTGATGTGTCCAGTTCGTGCAATTGCGTGTTACTTGAATTGTACTGAGGATCATAGAGTGGGTAGGAGGCATTTGTTTAATCCCTTTCATATCAATCCTAATGCCAAACAAGAAATAAGCAAAAATACTATCTTTAGTTGGCTCAAAATACAATACGACTAGCGTAATCCATGGCTACGGATAGACAAGCGGTGCTTGTAAACGTTTCTGTTCATGATATTAGAGCACTAGCGGCATCATGGCCTTTGTGGACTAATAGATCGGTGACTGATATTATGAGGACGTGCCACTGGGGGTCAAATACATTTGCCTCATTCTACCTCCAGGACATGTTAGTATGTGATGACCTCTACTCCATCAGCCCACTAGTAACAGCACAGAGGGTTTCTATGGAACAGAGGCCAGCAAGATAAAGATCGGATGTACAGTTCTTAACCTAGATGCAAATCGACCTGAGTAGCGACAGGGGTTTCCTATATTAAAGCCAAAGGCATATAGGATACTGCTGTCGTATGATCTCATGGATCCTCAGTGAGGTAGAAGATTTCTATTCTGAACTAGTCACTCTGCTCACCTTTTATTACTTTCCACGGATTGTATCAGTTTGCCCGCCATCCTTTCGGTAGCATTCTATGCAAAAGAGTGGAAGTGAGGTAAGTTTTCAGTGCAAATAAAAAAAAAATTCACAAGTAAATTTCTTGTTATTAAGCTAAAACTTACCTCACTTCCTGTGATGCCCATCTGCCTTCCCCACTGAGATACACCTTGAACGTGTAACTCGGTAGAACAAGAAGGAATTGTGGGAGTGAGCTGACACGTGACTAGCAGGGGAGAGAACTTGCTTGTTCAAAATTCTTACTAAGTGATTTCATGTAGAACAAGAAATGCAAAGAGTGCAAGTGAGGTAAGGTTTAGCTTAATAACAAGAAATTTACTTGTGTTTATTATAAAAAATTGTTCTTTTACAGCATATCATTCTGCAGATTTAAAAGCTAATAATACCCCAGCCACCAGTCAGATTTTTGGATTCCTGGCTGCGCGCACATCGCCAGAAGAGACATCATATATAGTAAAATAGATGTTTGCCGAACATTTTGATTACTTTTCAAGTCTGCATAATACATGTACCTCTGTTGACCTAGCGTTAAAAAGAATTATCTGGAGATTATTTTCTCTGTTTATCTGGACATACCATATGAAAAGTAGATTGCTCATGTACAAAAGTGAAGGGGGAGTTAGGCTGGATTCAAACTGAACCGTGCAGGGCCTGAATTTCGTTAAATTTTAGGAGAATCCAAGTTGATTCTCGCATAAAGGATCTGCGAGAATCAAGATTCTCATGTCGATATTTGGAAATTTCGGGTTTCAAATTCCCCTTAAATTTGTTTAAATTTTATCAAGTACTTCCCATCTTTGGTATTGATTACAGTCTTGCATCCCTATTAACTGAAATAAAAACATGATTTCCATGAAAAAAGAAAGACTTTATTTTCTTTGTTTCACAGTTACACCTGTAACTCGTCCAGTAACGGTGGCTCTGTTCTGCAAATTGGTCGTAAGGCTTTTCTTTTCGCCTTACTGTCTGTCCTAGACAATATATCCGAGATGTTTTCGGCCATATTTCGGAGACGAGTTATCGGAGGGCATTGAAACTTCACTCAGTAGAACTAAAAAGTAATAATTTTATTGCAGAGTATCAAGAAAATTCTTCCAGTGGTTCTCAACAAATTCCAAAAAAACAAAAATTAGATGGGAGATTTGTGGGTTATTTTTTTACGTCAAGCCTGCAAGTTATAACATTGGCAGGTCAAAATAACATGGTAGGTATTGGGGATTTTCGTAAATTCTTAACAGATTTCAATCCAATGTGGAGGAAAAATTAGTATTTTTTAGTTTATATACTGTGTGAAGTTTCAATGTTCTACAATAAATTGTCTCCGAAATATCGCTAAAAACGTCTTGGATCTAATATTATCAGGGACAGACAGTAAATAAACGCTGGCGCATAGTAAAGGCTTCAGTGCATTTTTTGTCAGAATTCTCGCACCTCGGAAAGTTTCTGGTAAGTTTTTTTTTCATATATTCACTGGTTCGCCAGTTTCGATTTCCGTGCATTTTGTATGCCCGTTGTATGCCCGTCGGATTCAACATGATGTGCCAAATTCGGCTTCATCAGGTACGTTGTGCCGCTCAAACCGTAACTGAGCACGTCGTTGACAATTTTGCCTTTGTATTTGGCTCGTAATTTGTCGCCTTGTCGACTTTGCCCACCGTCCGCCATTTTTACGAAGACAAGAGGAGTGCAAATCCGTTGTCAAGCGCAACGTTGACACGGGACTAAGGAGCTCAGTGATTGGTCAACACAGTAACCCATAGCCAATGGTTAACGAAGACACATATCCAGATGGAAAAATTAGACAAAGTTATTTCCCTTGGCATGAAAACGAAAGCAGTACCAGAGAATTTCGTTCTTGATCTGACGTTTCCCGTTTTGGGGTAATAAATAGATTTTTAGAGTCGGACTTAAGGCGAATCAACTTAGATTCTCTATTTTACATAGCAGGCGAATCTTTACGCGAGTCGATTCGCGGATTCGCGTCAAAATTCAGGCCCTGCCGTGCATACATGGATTTTCCCCTATACATCATGAATAGCAACGTAGTAAAGGTCAACTTCCGCTACTGGCGGCAGGGACATAAGTGGAGTTAGCCTGTGGAACGGAGGATGCGTGGTGTGAGGAGGTTGGCTACATTCAAGCAAATATCACAAAAGGGGTTAGGGTTAGGGTAAAATAAAGGCTGAGGCCAATAAATTGTATGTAGCCTTCTAAAATACAAGTAGATTAATAATTTGGTGGCTGTACCGAACACAGTTCTTCAGATATAAGTGGATAATACATTCTTGAGCATATCCAAAATTATTACACCCGGAAAGGGGCATCACTATATAAACTAAGAGCCGAGACAATGAATTTTTTAGTACGCTTCTAGAATACAACTGGATAAATAAATTTCCAAGATTTAGTAGATGTACCGAACACGAATCTGCAGATATTTGTAACACTCATCTATATAGCACAAAATCAGAGATTATTAGATTCTAAAAGGGGCATAACTCAATAAAATATGAGCCGAGATGACTAATTTTTTTGTGGACATTTACAATACAAATAGATAAAAAAGTTTCATCATAATTTGCTAGCTGTAGCATACACTCAACTATATAGCGCAAAATCAGAGATTATTAGATCCTAAAAGGGGCATAACTCCATAAAATATGGGCCGAGATGACTCATTTTTTTGTAGGCATTTATAATACAAATAGATAACGAGAGATCCTGAAGGATCTTGGCGCCCATCATTGTCCGATAATTGTAAGCTAATGACAAGAGGATCTTTTGCCCATTGTTTACTAAGAACAAAGGACTAATCTGTAATTTTGTTTACAGAATTTTGAATCTGAGCGAAAAAGATCGGAAAAGGGACACTGGAAAACACCAAGATATAATCTCTCTAAGTTTCAGGAGTTTCAAGATTTCTAGAAACTGTTCTTATCTTGGTTGTTATAGTACAAGAGAAATGAGCAAAGTTAGTCTGAAAGTGAATGTACATGTATGGAGGATCCTTCGTCTTCGTTTTGTAATATTTTTTTTTATTTTTTTTTGCGCGCGTCATCATTGGGTACTGGAAGCGAAGACAAATCTCTTTGACACTTTGGCATGAGCTATGAAACATACCTAAGATTTTATAATTAGGAACGAATGCTAATTCTGTTCTGTTTACTGGGCTAGTTTGAGATATCACTTTTAAGATACCATGCTCAAAAATAGTAAGATGGTACAATACTTAAGACTGAAAGGATCCGGTCGGCGTAGTTATGTTGAAACTTTGAAAGTGTCTGAATCCTGATTATCTCCCTTGGATCGAGTCTACAGTTGTCAAGTTGTTACGTTGTGTCACAAGAGTGACGTCCCTTCATGTAGCCGACCCGCCGGCAGACGAAAGGGCGGGGCACTTCACTTGCAACTGCATGGACTAAAGAAAACTGATTTAAAATTTGAAGAAATACATTTTAATTTCGAATTGTTTGAACTTCTTGATATGGAAGGTGAAGGTATGGATAATCTCTTTAGGCAATATAGAATAGACTATAGACTCTTGTCATGCAACGTCACAACTCGGGAATACCGTATTAATTTGAAGCGTAACTTGGATTTTCGAATCGGACCAAAAAAAGGTATCTTGCACAACTAGGCCCCAGTGGAACCTGTGTACCAAATTTCAGAAAGATCCAGGAAATATTTCCTGCGAATTCACGATAACAATATTTCAAGAGGAAATTCAAGATGGCCACTTGGCAGCCATATTGGATTTTCGAATCGGACCAAAAAAGGTATCTTGCACAACTGGGCCACAAAGAGAACCTGTGTACCAAATTTGAGCAAGATCGATGAAGTGCTTCTTGAGAAATCACGATAACAAAGTTTCATTGAGAAATCCAAGATGGGTGCCTGGTGGCCATATTGGATTTTTGAATCGGATCAAAAAAGGTATGTTGCACAACTAGACCCCAAGGAGAACGTATGTATCAAATTTGAGAAAGATCCCTTCAGTACTTCCTGAGAAATCACGATAACAAAGTTGCATGGGAAAATCCAAGATGGCAACCTGGTAGCCATATTGGCTTTTTGAATCGGACCAGAAAAGGTATCGTGCACAACCAGATGACAAGGGGAACCTGTGTACCAAATTTGACAAAGATCCAGGACGTAGTTCCTGAGAAATCGCAATAACAAAGTTGCGTGGGGAAATCCAAGATGGCCGCCTGATGGACATATTGGATTTCGGAATCGGACCAGAAAAGGCATCTTGCACAACTGGACCACAAGGGGAACCTGTGTACCAAATTTGAGAAAGATCCATGCAGTATTTCCTGAGAAATGACGATAAAGTTTCATGGGGAATCCAAGATGGCTGCCTGGTGGCCATATTGGATTTTCGAATCGGATCAGGAAAGGTATCCTGCGCAAGTAGACCCCAAGGGTTTCTTGGGGAACCTGTGTACCAAACTTGAGGAAGATCCACGAAGTAGTCCCTGAGAAATGACGATAACAATGTTTCATGGTGAAATCCAAGATGGCTGTCTGGTGGCCATATTGAATTTTCGAATCGGACAAGAAAAGGTATCTTGCACAACTAGACCCCAATGGGAACCTGTGTACCAAATTTGAGAAAGATCCATGAAGCAGTTCCTGAGAAATCGCGATAACAAGTTTTCATGAGGGAAATCCAAGATGGTCGCCTGGTGGCCATATTGCATATCGAATCGGACCGCAAAAGGTATCTTGCACAACTAGACCCCAAGGGGAACCTGTGTACCAAATTTAAGAAAGATCCATGCAGTAGATCGCAATAACAAGGTTTCATGGGGAAATCCAAGATGGCCGCCTGTTGGCCATATTGAATTTTCGATTCGGATCGAAAAAGGTATCTTGCACAACTAGACCCTAAGGGGAACTTGTGTACCAAATTTGAGAAAGATCCATGCAGTACTTCCTGAGAAATGACGATAAGAAAGTTTCATGGGGAAATCTAAGATGGCTGCCTGGTGGCCATATTGGATTTTCGAATCGGGCCAGAAAAGGTATCTTTTGCACAACTAGACCCCAAGGGAAACCTGTGTACCAAATTTGAGAAAGATCCATGCGGTACTTCCTGAGAAATAACGATAACAATGTTTCATGGGGAAATCCAAGATGGCTGCCTCGTGGCCATATTGGATTTTCGAATCGGACCAGAAAAGATATCTTGCACAACTAGACCTCAAGAGAAGCCTGTATACCAAATTTGAAAAAGATCCATGAAGTAGTTCCTGAGAAATCGCGATAACAAGAATTGTTTTACGGACGGACGACGGACGGACGGACGGCACGACTGACGGACGGACGACGGAGCACGGACGAAAAGTGATTTGAACAGCCCACCATCTGGTGACGGTGGGCTAAAAAAGTTTTATCATAATTTGCTAGCTGTAGCATACACTCAACTATATAGCACAAAATCAGAGATTATTAGATCCTAAAAGGGGCATAACTCCATAAAATATGGGCCGAGATGACTCATTTTTTTGTGGGCATTCATAATACATAATACAAATACAAACACTGAAAGGGGTGTAACTCAGTAAAATAAGGGCTGGAACGACTAATTATTCTGTTGACTTCTAGAATACAAAGAAATAAATAAGTTTCCAAAATGTAATAGCTGTATCAAACACAGTTCTGCAGATATAGTTGATTACATTCAAGCACATACATGCATCACAAAACGAGAAATGACTAATCTGTAAAGGGGCATAACTCTGTAACATATGGGCTGATCAGAGCCATTTTCGATAGGTGTCTGACTTATACCTATATAAATTAGTTCCCATAATTTGGCCACTGTATCTTGAGCGATTTTGCCTAAAATGCGGCAACTGACAGATGGACGTACATGGCGATGACAATACCCCGAGGCCAAAATGGCAGAGGGGTAAAAACTCTAGCATAGGAATTTTAACATTGGCGCACCCATGGAATCCCCAGAGGTAGTGTCATAAGTGAACCCACAGGTGCAATACCCACCCCCCATATTTTTTCTGAATTTTTCTCGATTTTTTTTTTTTAATTTGCTAAAACCTTATCATTTCCAGCCTGGAGACACCGACGATGACATCCTCTTTCCCCCTCACAATATCTCCCCTATACTTCGTAGGGCGAGATAAAAAATCAGTTCAGGTGGATCATTTTCAGTCAGTTTCATATGTGGTATTATTTTGGAAATCCTGGTTGATGTCTTCAGGAGATATTATTTGTAAAACAGATGGAGAGACACTGTCAGATGGAGAGACTGACAGATGGAGAGACTGATGGATGGAGAGATGGACCGATGGAGAGACTGACAGATGGAGAGACTGACAGATGGAGAGACTGATGGATGGAGACTTACAGATGGAGAGACCGACAGATGGAGAGACTGGCAGATGGAGAGACTGACAGATGAAGAGACTGACAGATGGAGACACTGTCAGATGGGGAGACTGACAGATGGAGAGACTGATGGATGGACAGATGGAGAGACTGACAGATGGAGAGATTGTCAGATGGGGAGACTGATGGATGGAGAGACTGACGGATGGACAGACTGATGGATGGAGAGACTGACGGATGGAGAGACTGACAGATGGACAGACTGATGGATGGAGAGACTGACGGATGGAGAAACTGACAGATGGAGAGACTGACAGATGGAGAGATTGTCAGATGGGGAGACTGATGGATGGAGAGACTGACGGATGGACAGACTGATGGATGGAGAGACTGACGGATGGAGAAACTGACAGATGGAGAGACTGACAGATGGAGAGATTGTCAGATGGAGAGACTGACGGATGGACAGACTGATGGATGGAGAGATGGACCGATGGAGAGACTGACAGATGGAGAGACTGACAGATGGAGAGATTGTCAGATGGAGAGACTGACGGATGGACAGACTGATGGATGGAGAGATGGACCGATGGAGAGACTGACAGATGGAGAGACTGACAGATGGACAGACTGACAGATGGAGAGACTGACGGATGGAGAAACTGACAGATGGAGAGACAGACAGATGGAGAGATTGTCAGATGGAGAGACTGACGGATGGACAGACTGATGGATGGAGAGATGGACCGATGGAGAGACTGACAGATGGAGAGACTGACAGATGGAGAAACTGACAGATGGAGAGACTGACAGATGGAGAGATTGTCAGATGGACAGACTGATGGATGGAGAGACTGACGGATGGAGAAACTTACGGATGGACAGACTGATGGATGGAGACATTGTCAGATGGGGAGACTGATG
>JAVTVY010002356.1:0-35953 GCA_036873755.1 Hanleya hanleyi
TCTATGATCTATATCATACAGGTAAAATTATGCCCACCCCAAATATGCGAGTTGTTGGGGTCAGAAACATTATTTCCACAATTGCTCTGGGCCCCGATGGCGACAGCCACATGTGTGCAGCAGCAACAAACATCAAATTTACGTGCAACAACAACAACATTATACCAGTATGCCCAAAAAATCTCTGGATGCGGCCCTGTATATACATCTTGTCTTGTGTGAAATAACAAAATTGTACTAATAACAATATTTAAGTTATCCTGTTATAATTCCGCCTTGAAAACTTGCATCGCTTGTCTCTTGGTTTGTAGAAAGTTATAGCGGTCTCCTTCATTCAAGTTTTATTTAAATGTGACGTCCTGCTACGTCGGATGAATGAGCGAGGACCACTACAATGTCATGACATTCCAAAAACAACTGGAGGCAAGCAGTGACGCTTTTGAAAATTCTAGCTCTTTTTCTTGTGGTATAAGTTTTGACTTCTCATATACCCAAACTAAAACAATAACCCACAGAACTATTATCATGGTCACATATTTGTAACAACTACAGTTCTTGTTTTAGGACATTTTAACAGAACATTGGAAAGCTTTTCAGTTCACCTTTAACAATATCTTGTGAAGAAGTATGGTCAGCAGCGGTCGAAATAACGCCTCTCTACCTGTCGCCGAGAAGTCATTTTTTCAAGTGACAACTAAATTGAAATGCCATGCGGTCCGCCGCAACAAGTAACTATTCTGTCCTAAAAATACTGAATTAGGCTTAACATGACTGAATTGTGTTCCTGGAAACAGTTGTTGAGTTTAATTATATTTACATCGGGCCTTCTGTTCACTTCGTCCTTCTCGCTGCCATACAACGCGAGAGCTCGGGTACATCAAACTCCAGGATTAATCTCCTGCAACATTTGCACACGATTCGCTTGAAAGGCAAAAGTAATGGATAAATTAAAGGGGACGTAAACTCTGCGGTAAAACACCGCGGGAATTATACAAGAGTCCCGATAAATATTTTTTCTCATTTTTTTCCAATGAATGAGACAGACGCAAACATAGAAAATACCGTGATTTGAAATTTCTTGGGGGCGCCGCCATGTTTGTTTTGGGCAGGATTTTTATCCAATGGGAAAGCGCGAAATTCAGTTGTGCCGATAATCTCCTACGTCATCGGACATTCTCTGCATCGAGATAACATGGCCGCATATGGTCGTTTTCATGCACTCCTCCGTTCCCCGACTGACAGAGGCAATGTTATCGATTAGCTTTGATGTAGAATACAGCCTGATTCTAGCAGATATTCTACGATGCCGGGCTGCTCAGCATTTGGCTGTCACAATGTACCAGGTAATCCCGACACGTCGCACTGTCATCCTCGTTCATGTTTGTAAGCTACGGTCTCGAATACTGCACCTCTGTCAATTGACGCGTTTTTACCTCCAGAGGCAGAAGAACTAGTGTCCACCGACGTCACGATTCTTCAAACATGGAGGCCTCTATGTTCGTCCAGTGTAACGAAGTTAAAATGTTTAGTACTGCTTTGAAAAAATTGTAAAAAAATATCTGATAAACGATTTGGATTCTATGAGGAAAAAGCTTTAACTGGCCATGCACGTTTCACCAGAGTTTACGTTCCCTTTAAACGAACTTCACTATATCGACTGGCACAATCTGGCCCAGTCTGCCTATATTTCTATAGACTGTTTAATGGGTATATTGTGGAACTCCTGATGCGAACCCTGCTAGGGGGGTCCGGGGGCATGCCCCCCCGTAAATTTTTTGAAAATTTAGATGCCATATGGCGCGTTCTGGCGCATTTTGACAGCATATTTTCGACATCTGCCAACTGCATTTTTTCGACTGATAAATTCAGTATATAAACTATAATCGACTCGATTAATTGACTATAATCGACTCGTGTGAATGATGATCTTGTTGTCTGGGAGATGGTTAATATTCAACCATGGGAAACCCCCTTTGATCAAGATTATTATCATTAACTCTTCACTCTGGTGTGGTGGCTAAGAGTGTCCCGTTTCCTATCTTTTTATTGAGTGAAGAGTGTCCTACCCCTGGAGATATCTGGAGAAGAGTGTCCTAGCCGTGTTAGAAGATAGGAGCCGGACACTCTTAACCATGGGATATTCTTAGCCATCACACCGCCATGAGACCCCCCTGCCCACTCCCTTGTCATTTTTTGTCCCCCGCTACTTAGAAGGGGGGGGGGGGGGTTTGACTTAGAAACACCGGTGTCCGTGATACCGTAATTCCGTAAGATTTTCTTGTCCGGACAATAACTCGTGAACGACTTAACCGATCAACTTCAAACTTGGGGTGTGCCTTGACATTGGTGAGAGGACGGTTGGGATTGTTTTTCAGCAATGTGCGTAATCAAATATGGCCGCCATCAGCCATTTTGGATTATAAGCAGTTCGATCTTAGATTTTCTTGTCCGGACAATAACTCGTGAACGATTTAACCGATCAACTTCAAACTTGGGGTGTGCCCTGACATTGGTGAGAGGACGGTTGGGATTGTTTTTCAGCAATGTGCGTAATCTAATATGGCCGCCGTCAGCCATATTGGATTATAAGCAGTTGGATCTTACATTTTCTTGTCCGGACAATAACTCGTGAACGATTTAACCAATCAACTTCAAACTTGGGGTGTGCCTTGACATTGGTGAGAGGACGCTTGGGATTGTTTTTCAGCAATGTGCGTAATCTAATATGGCCGCCGCCAACCATATTGGATTATAGGCAGTTGGATCTTGTCCGGACAATAACTCGACAACGATACAACCGATCTACTTCATATGTGGGGAGTGCCTTGACATAGTTGAGAGGAGGAGTAGGATTGTTTTTCAAGGACGTGCTTAATCCAATATGGCCACCATCAGCCATACTGGATTTCATTGGATTTTAAGCGGTTTGATCTTGTCCGGACAATAACTGGAGTACGATTTAACTGATCTACTTCAAACTTGGGGAGTGCCTTGCCATTGGTGAGAGGACGGTTGGGATTTTTTTCAGCAATGTGCATAACCCAATATGGCCGCCGTCAGCCATATTGGATTATAAGCTGTTGGATCTTAGATTTTCTTGTTTGGACAATAACTCGTGAACGATTTAATCGATCAACTTCAAATTTGGGGTGTGCCTTGACATTGGTGAGAGGACGGTTGGGATTGTTTTTCAGCAATGTGCGTAATATAATATGGCCGCCGTCAGCCATATTGGATTATAAGCAGTTGGACAATAACTCGAACGATTCAACCGATCTACTTCATACCTGGGGAGTGCCTTGACATTGTTGAGAGGAGGATTAGGATTGTTTTTCAAGGATGTGCTTAATCCAATATGGCCACCATCAGCCATACTGGATTTCATTGGATTTTAAGCAGTTTGATCTTGTCCGGACAATAGCTGGAGTACGATTCAACTGACCTACTTAAAACTTGGAGAGTCCCTTGACCTTGGTGAGAGGACAGTCATGTATTATGTTTTATGGATGTGCATAATCCAATATGGGCGCCATCCGCTGTATTAGATTATGTTAAGCTCATCATACTCTTCATCAATGATATGAGATATCATCGACCAAAAAAAAATCAACCATAGAGGTCCATGGCCCCCGCAGCAGCAGTGCCAGTTATGGTGGATGTAATCCACCATAACTGGTGCTGCTAGCGGGGGGCTTGAAAAACAATCCTTTCACGCTAATCACTGAACATTAAATTGCGTTAAGGGGAATTAGGACTTATGACATTTTGAAAGTCATTTTTTCGAATTACTTCAAAGAAATAGTCATATTTTCTTGTGTTTAATTGTGTTTCCTATCTTTCTGAGATGAAATAATGCACCCTTGATAATTGAGTGCCTTTTTATACGCCCGCCCAAAAGGCGGTCGTATTATGGGATGGCGGATTCCGTCCGTCTGTCCGTCTGTCCGGTTCTCTTGTCCGGTCTATATCTGGGACAGTTTTCTATCCACAGCTCCAATTTTTGGTGAGTGGATACCCTACGGGGAGACGATGTGTCGCGTACCAAAATGAAGGTCGAGGTCACAGGTCAAAGGTCACTGGCCTAAAAAACAGGAAATCACTGAAGTGTTCGTGTCCGGTCTATATCTGTGAACGTTTTCTATCCACAGTTGCAATTTTTTGTAAGTGGATATGCCAGGTGGAGACGATGTGTCGCGTACCAAAATTAAGGTCGAGGTCAGAGGTCAAAGGTCATTGTCAAAAATCAGGAAATCATTGATCGTTGACAGTTTTCTATCTACAGTTCTAATTTTTGGTGAGTGGATGCCCTAGGGGGGAACGATGTGTTGCATATTAAATGTAGGTCAAGGTCAGAGGTCAAAAGTCAGTGTGATCGAAAAATCAGGAAATCGTTAAAAATTTCTTATTTTTTGTGAGTGGATTCAATAGGCGGAAATGAAGTGATGCATACCAAAAATTAGGTCAAAGGTCACTGACCCCAAAATTAGGAAATTATTAAAAATAACATTTTTTGTGTCAGTAGATACATTAAGGACACACTGTGTCACATACCAAAATGTAGGTCAAGGTCAAAGGTCAAGGTCACTGTGACCCCAAAATCGTGAAATTGTTAAAAATCATGATTTTTTGTGTCCATTGAGAAATTGAGGGGAGACGGTTTGTCATGTACCAAAATTTAGGCCAAGGTCAAAGGTCAAGGTCACTGTGACCCCAAAATCAAGAAATCATTAAAAGTCACATTTTCATATGCCTGTCGAAGACGAGGTCGTGTAATGCGATGTTGCGTTCTGTCCATTCATCCATTAACATTTGTTGTCCATGCGATAGCTCTAGTTTCAAGGTATGGATTGGTACCAAACTTTGAGTAGACCTTACTCGCATGGCAAAGTGGAACCATACATATGAGATCAATTTGTCAAAGTTCTAGGTCGCAGTCCCCCAAAACTGAATCAAGCTTAGCTGTCTAAATGTGTTGGAATATTGTTGGAATATTCAAAAGTCTTTCCCCTGCATTTATATGATATTGTCCTGTGGAGTTGTCTCCCATGTTTGAAACGCTTCATTTAGTTAAACTGTTGTGAAATAAAAACCATACATTTACTAATTTAACTTCACACCTGTTTATTAACTCAAGAACAAAGGTTTACTTCATCACTTTCTTCTTCCTTCATGAAAAATTCTCTCGTCTGAAAGGAATCCATTTGCAGGAAAACTGCTATTTTCTTGTGTTTGACTATTATCGATTTCAGTGTGGGATATGTGAGCTCTCAGCTCTTGCTTCAAGGTCAACCAGTTACCAAGAGTTAAGCTCATTTTAGTTTATCATTCAATGTAAGATGTGATATATGTTACATTCTCATAAGCAAAAAATTGTAGACCTTTCTCTGGATTGCTGGATCAATTGGAATCAAGGCTATTAAACATGAGCAGTGTGACTAGCGTCACAGGACCTACGAAGTAGAGTAGGCATTAGGACTCGATCGCATTTTCATTGAGATATGATGTGACCCTCCCCTACGGTACTTTTCATCATAATATGGTACATGTACAACCTTCCATAACAGCCATAGGTTCTCTTTATAACATGCCTTTTGTGAGATTGAGCAAGATTATATTCTGGGTATTTATATATTTACATCGATGTGTTCGTGCCACAAAAAATGAAAGTATATTGGTGAATGTTCTGGTCATTTAGTGATCCGGCCCTGGTACATCAAGCAGTTGAATAGACTCGGAGTTAAACACATTAATACTGGGTTTCACCAGCCTCCGTCTATAAATAGTTCGCTCAGCTGTATTGAGGTCGCTGTCCTCAGATCTTGCGGTTGAATCCAACAGCGAGAGAGCACCAGGCATGCCAGGGCTGTTCCCAAATTCCATGGTGTCGTGTTTCCCTCGCTTAAATGATCGGACTTTTCTCCGTATGATCTATAACAATATACTGAAGTGTTAATTATAAATCTAATTTTAATCAGAATTATTTCAGATCAGAACTAGCTGGTAACAATGCCCTAATGCTCGTTCATGCCAAAAATCAAGGTTATAATGTCAACGGTTCTCCTTATTTTGCCGACGAAAGGATTCGGATGGACTGACTGACTCACTCATTACCGGACAATTTGCGATCTGTAGCCTACTTCGTAGGAACAACCTTGAAATTTGAACCAATGTAATCCCAGATATACGGGCGTATATTGAAGCCCCTTGGGCTCTTGTTGAAAATTTCAACCTGACAAACAAAATGTCAAAATCTCTCAAGTCCCCCTGATTCTTAATAGCAATATTTTTATGCTAATCACTGAATATTAAATTGCGTAATTGATCATACGAACCTGAATAATTGTTTCCAACAAGCTGTGAGGATTGTAGCGTAACTGGACTATCTATTGAACACGTAATGGGAGCTGGATTCCAAATTGCAGAACGAAGTGAGGTATAGGCTACCGGACTCGAGGTCACAGGCGAAACAACATAACACGATACACCAGATATCAACTCTAGATCTATTTTTATTCCGGTAAAAATTATGTAGAATTTGTTGCGAGCTGGCGGCCGCATCCAAGGGCCTTGGGTGCGGGTCTTTCCGTGCAATCTGAATTTTTTTTTCCCCCAGACCCCCCACCCCAGCCTACGGGCCTGAAGAGAGAGAATTATGGTTTAATGTTGCATTCTGCAATATTTCAGGTATATAGTGAAGATCAAATAAAATTCGAAGTACTCTAGCCAATAATTTTAGTGATCAAACACATTAAAACATACACATGTTTATGTAACAAACCGATTATTGGGGAATAGCATTCGGGCTATGGAGTTAAAGGTCAAAGGCCAAGATCACTTGGGCTAGAAAATCTGCAAAAAACGAGGGAAATTTTCAGTTCCAGTTCATGAATTATGAATTGGTACCAAACATCCCCCCCCCCCCCTTTGAATTTTGACGGCCGGAATTTTTCTTATAAAAGTGAAAAAAAGGGAAACCGTGTGAACAAAGAAGAAAATGTTTATCTTGTCACATATCGATTGTTGCTAAATACAGAGGAAGCAAGTTATTTATCACCAACGATGCTTACCAGTAGGTCTAGCTAGAATAAGATTGCAATCGGTCAGTGAATAAAGCAGCAGATTGGCGATATCGGAGACCGCCTCCCAGAAACAAATGATCCAATCCAATCAAATATTGCCCCTTTGGACGAAGAAACAACACGTTGGCTGGGTAGAATTTTACAGAACTTTTTTTTTTCAATCGTGTTCAGTATTTATTTATGTAACCATAGTAGGTTCTTCGTAAAGGAATACACCAATGTTCAAGATATGATGGGCAATCTTTATTCAGCGTACTTTTTACACGACTGAGCAGGAAATCTGAAATGACCAAGGATGATACATATGACCAGCTTTTACCGCTAAATCTTACAGATTAGCACACCAGCGGACTGCTGTTTGCAGGAGCCATTATGCATGGTGACGTCAAAGACATAGTCGCGAACCCACAGGTTGTAAGTTACTAACCATATACCAGAATTGTCTATTCAGGTATGTCAGGATGTTCTTCGCGAAGAAGATAGCTTGATGCCCAACAATTAATTCAACAAAAAACAATTGATGGAAAGTTGCAAACTGGCAGTATAAAACTAATAAAATATAGCCTTGTTGACCCATGCTGCAAAGGGGCCATCTCTAATATCCTCACACTAATTAAGGGGCCATATGCGGTTGCCAAGTCATGAACGGGCGACATACCATTACATACTCCGCCCCCCCCCTATCTTAAATCTGTCGCGCATGTCAGACTGGCGACCAATCACAGTCCAGCCTAAACAGGCGAAGCGGTGCCTATTAGCGCTTTCCATTTGGAGGCAACGCCAGCATTGCTCTGGCACAGTAAATGGAACGTTCACAATCAAGGCATTACCAGCGGCCACGCCGACTAAGCGAAATGGAAAGCGCCCTATTTCAGTGGCGGCCAAGTTCAAGGGCGAGATCGAAAATTATGGTGTGCCATGAATTTGATGTGCCCGCATTAAAGCAGGAGCAACTGCAGATGCTTTCTTGCATGCTACGTAAAAGACACTGTATAGCCGTTCTTCCTACCGGCTACGAGAAATCTTTTTTATGCGGAGTGTACGGGCGAGACGCAGAAAAATCCAACCCCCATGCAGGCGGCTGACGAAGTTCTTGCTGTCGACTCCAGTCCATGAGCGATCACCGAAGATTATTATTTGCTCCCCGTTGCTCTCTTCAATGACAGACCAGGTGAAAAGATCAAGGGATATTTCTTGCACTGCTGGATATATACGTACGGTTATTTTGTTTCATAAAATCAGTTCATAACTGTATCGCAGCAACAACGGAGATTAGCCGATTAGGCGTCACGCTATACTACGAGGCGTCTCCCTGGGCGACTATTTGACTCGGAAACTATTTGAGTTCATCCGACGAATTTGTTATAGGAACTGTCCCAGATCTTAATTAGCGACATGTCAGATATAGGAGCGGTTATTAAGTCGGAGTTTTAATCAGATTGGCCGGAGGCCTTCTATGCCTCGCCGGACATTGTCTTACCTGATGGGTGAGCCTCATCGGACTCCTTTAAAGTCTTGTCTTCAGATTCTTCCGGTTCTCCTGAAAAATCGGCCTCGGCTGCCTCTCCTCCATCAGGGCTGTAGTTCCCTGCAACACCTTCCGAGATTACCGACTTCCTTGGAAATCTGCAGAAGAGACCCACATACTCGTCAGAACTGTCGTCCATATTATCCGCTGTATCCTCTTTAGGTCTTTGTTTTGTCGAGATTCTCCTTTGTGGACGGCATTGGTCGGAAACCCCATTCAGTTTCGGTTTCCAATCCAGCGGCAACGGTAGAAGGTGGTTACGATGTAGGGTCCTATGCCTTAGGTTTCCCTCCACTGGGGCGACTTCATACACCGGTATATTCACATCTGGCTGCTTGACCGCACTGTACACTGTTTCCTCCCACTTGTCTGCTAATTTGTGACGCCCTATCAAGCCCACTTTTCGCACCAGGACCCTATCTCCCAAGATGACGGCAGCGCCATGGGTGTTGTGGTCATAGTATTTCTTACGCTTTGTACAGGCCTTTCCCCTCTGAGTATCTGCAAGATTGTGACTATACTGCATCTGTACGGCGATGTCTGCGATGTATCGAGTATATGGCACCCTATTCCCGGTGTCCTGGAGTCCGAACGCCTTGTCGATTGGAAGGCGAGGCTCTTGTCCGAACAGTAGTAATTTTGATTTCTGCTCCTCTTCCGATTGAAGCGTTCGCATGCTCCATTACCCATCGGGTGATATGGTGTCGTGCGACTCTTTTTGATGTTAGTGAGTTTGCAAAGTTCAGATATCACTCGACTCTCAAAATTCGCGCCTTGGTCAGAGTGCAAGCGTGTGGGATATCCGTACTGGGTTATGAAATGGTCGTACAGTGCCTTAGCGGTTGTCTGGTTCCTAGTGGGGACTACTTGTGCAAATTTTGTAAAGTGATCTATGATCACTAACAGATTCTCACAACCCCCAGACGGTTCTACGCTCGGGTAGTCAATGCATACAATCTGCAGTGGGAATGTTGTTGATATCGGGACCAGTGGGGCCTTCTCAGGAACTGCCTTACGACACAGACACCGAAGACATCCTTTCACCTTGGCACGACTGTACCAGCCGTAGTGCGCGGTCTCTACCCCCCGGATGACCCATCTTGTCGGGCAGCTCTTCCAATATTCTATCCTTAAGATGCACTGGGACCACCAGCTGTTCTCTGATTGTGTTACCCCAGTGTGATCTCTGGTAAAGCACACCACCTCGTAGCTCCAGCTTTCGTCTCTGTCTAAGTAGTCTATTTACCTCCATATTCCCACCGTTGCTCGGGGAACTCTTCCCCTGCATCACACTGATCACTTGTCTAATGGTGTCATCTTCAGCTTGAAGTGTGGCTATATCTAGGCGACCCACCGTTGCTTCACCCTCAATGTCATCCTCTGTCCTCACTGTTATTCCGTAGGAGTGGACATAACCATCGTTGGACAGCACACCCTCACAAACAGCTTTCACGACTTCTTCCCTCACCGGGAACCTGGACAAGGTGTCGGCATCCTGGTTCGTCTTGCCGGATTTGTAGGAAATGGAAAACTTGTAGCACTCCAGTTGTGCAAGCCAATGTTGACCTGTAGCATCAAGCCTTGCAGTTGTTAAAACGTATGTCATCGGATTATTGTCGGTAAATATGGGGAACTGCTACCCATATAGGTAATCGTGGAATTTTTCTATCACTGCCCATTTGAGGGCCAAAAATTCCAATCGGTGTGCTGGATAATTTCTCTATGCGTTAGACAAGCTGCAGCTTGCATATGCAATGACCCGGAGAATACTGTTTTGCTGCTGATACAGCACTGCTCCTAAACCTTCGAAACTGGCGTCCGTGTGCAACTCGAACGGTACACTGTAGTCATCAAATCCGAGGATCGGGGCAGTAGTCAACAGTCTTCAGCTGATCGAAAGCTTTCTGCTCCGCTTCTCCCCATACATATGGTTGTACCACTTTCTTGTTTTTACGAGATTTATCTTTCAAATCCTGTCCATTCAAGAGGTTGTGCAAAGGGTGAGCGATCTTGGAGAAACTCGTACATTAGTAAGTTCTGCACTACATCCACTTTTTCAGGGTCTTTCTGCACTCCTTGCTCTGACACTGTGTCCAAGGTATTTCACCTGTGGCCTCAGGATCTAGCATTTGCTAGGTTTTATTTTCAGACCAAACTCACGTAACCGTTTGAAGACTGCTTCTAACCTTTCCATGTGTTCTTCGATGGAGGAAGAAAACACCAACAGATCATCCAAGAAAATCAAACAAGATTTCAGTTGAAGGTCTCCCAGGCACAGCTGCATCATGCGTTGGAAAGTTGCAGGACTGTTCGTTAAACCAAAGGGCTTAACGTTAAATTCATAAAATCCGAGGGGTCCCATGCTAAATGCTGTCTACTCTTTATCCTGTTCTGCCATCTCTACCTGCCAGAAACCGGACTTGAAGTCCCAACACTGAAGTTATCAGTCCCAGCCAGTGTATCCAATGTCTCCTCCAATCGGGGAAGGGCAAATGCATCACCTGTCGTACGACGGTTCAAATTACGGTAATCCACACAGAATCTAATTGTCTGGTCTCTTTTTCTGGACCAGATAACCGGAAATGCCCATGGACTACTTGAAGGTCGGATGGCTCCACTTTCCAGCATGTCATTCATATGGTTCCTTACATCACTATACATCGAGAGAGGCATACGCCGATGTCTCATTTTGATCGGTGTCTCATCACTCGGGTGTATCGTATGTTTCACTGCATCCGTCCTCCCGTAATCTGTGTTGTGTTTGGAAAATACATCATCATACTTCAGAATCAGCTCCCTCAGCTGAGACTGATTCTCACCATCTCCAGGTAGGTCAAATTTCAGTAGCCAGTCCTCTGACATGGGAGGATTATCATCTTGACTTTTCTCTCGTACAAAGAACAGGTGTGCAGATCGCATATGGGAGAGTGAGCTGGAATCCTGAGAGGTCTGGTGGATACATTGACGATTTCCACTTGAACCCCTTTCTGTCCTTCGACGCGACGAGTGAAGGTACCTCACTGTAGGCGTCACAAGTAAACCCCAGGCAGTGATGATTGGCCTGGTTGCTCAAGTAACAGTCGTCCGGTTGGCATGGATCGTTGACCCAGACTTCAGGATGCCGCTAATCATTACGGACTCTCCAGGTTTTACCACTTCCTGTTTTGTCGATTTCACAGTCCCAATAAACCCATTACAGGACTCGGCTTGCTTGATGCTGTGAAAAGTGATCCTCCAAGCATCACTCAGCCCATCAGTTGTGTCATCATATTCCATCGACTGTCGGATGACTTTCGTTCCCAACACCACCGGAACATGTTCGGAATACGCATGTACTGGGAGTACTAAAACCAGCACGTCTTGAAACACACAAGGATGTATCTCTATTTTTACTTCTGCGTAACCGTTGTATGGAATGTGTGTTCCACCAGCCGCTTCAACCTTGACCAGATTAGCCAAAGGGTTAACCTTTACCAGTGGCAGTTTCTCCTGAAGGAAGCTGCCAGATATGGTGGTTACCTCAGACCCAGTGTCCAAACAAGCTGGTGTGGCAACTCCATTCACGTACACAATGGCCGGAGTTTTCTCGCCCGCTAGTGACCGCCATATTTCATCTTCATCTCTGGGGCTGGTTCAATCCTCGCCTAGCGTCTGCCCCCCCCCCCCCCGACGCTGGTGGTTCCCCATTTCCCTGGTTCCGATTCTTCTGAGGACAATGTTTCTGAATGTGGCCTCCTTTGCAGTGATAGCATATGAGAGGGTCCTAGTGGCCACTGTTGTAGACCTCCAACTAGTTTACCCGTTTGTGATCTTCCTCAGCAATTCATCCATTTTTGAGGTCAATGATGCAGTTTCATCTGGTACGGACTGTACTTGCTGACGGATATTCTTACCTGTTCTTGTTCTCTGTCCCGTACCTGTCCTGGTCTTTACCTCATGCACTGCGGCCCTGGCCGCCCTGAGGAGGTCATTGAAATTCTCCTCCGAATCAACTTGTGTCGTACCGCTGAACGTACTTCATTCTTGCAGAGGCCGCTCCAGAACTTTGTTCTGAGCATTTCTTTACCTTCCTGTCCTACAGTTCCATTCTGGTCTGCCATTCTCAGAAGGCTCTCAAGTCTGCACCCCCAGACAACCACATTCTCGTTGTCGTGTTGCCTAGCACTGCAGAAACCCTCCAGAAGAGCTTCTGTTGTCAAGACGTTGCCAAAAATATTGTCAAATTTTGGCAGGAGCGTTGCCATGGTGATGCGATTCCCCAAGTTAACTATTACTGCACTTGATGTTTCCCTGAGCGCTCGACGGATGGTTGACATAACCACGTTGTTGGGATAACCTTCAGGGACAAGACTTGTTAATTCGTGGCGCCATTGCTGATATGCCACATCTCCTTTGTTTTCGTCGCCAGAAAAGAACGATACCTTGCATTGCGATGCACCGCAGGCTGCAGCTAGGAGGGGAGCCTGTACATTTAACTGTTGTGTACTTGCTGGAAAAAACATGGATTGGGAGTTGGAGTTACCCGGGGAAGTAGACAAAATGGACCCCTGTGCCTGTCCTGCATTACCCCCTAACAGTGTCATAATTTCCTGCAATCTTAATAAATTAATATCCTATCAATGCTCCCCAATCGTATATGTCGCTATGTAGGATCTTACTCATTTCAAGTGAATTTTGTGTTCGGAGCGCCCAGCTCATGAATATTTAATAGTCTTATGACATCACGACCGCATTTTAACTACTTTACGTGAGTCGGGCAGGGGGATAGGTTCATGGACTCTGCGTTAACTCAAGGTTACGCCAAGGACGAGTCCATAATTCTACCCCGCATTATGGCGCCAACCTGGCGGGAGGGCGGCAACATCAGAAGATTCCCCCACAGCTTGGCGTGTGCTTCGGCTGAGCCAACCAGAAAGCACTTGTCATTACATTCCCTTCAAAGTACTATGAAAACCGCTCGGGATTGGTCAACACAGGCGTTACTGCAAGCCGGTTAGATCCTGCAAGCGACATATCCAAATGGGGAAGCAGTTAGGATTTAATTTTAATTAGATTGAATTTCCTGTTTTTGGGTGACACTCATATCCCTAATGAGACCCAAGAGATCCTCGCGCTGTGATGGGCCGGTATCTGACCCCCAGGTCCCACACTATCTCTCACTGTGTTCTACTGATCCAGATTTGGTTTTGTAACAGATAGCTTCACCCCTCTGTACACTCGCTCGTTAAGGCTTAAGGCCTTCTCAGCATCTTCTACAGTAGAATACACCACAAAACACTCACCTTTGTTTTGATCAGGGATGATCACCTCATGCGCCTTTACGTCCTTGCTGCAGAACCTTGCCAGATCAAGTCCGTCTATAGGAGCTTTCAGACCAGCCACCCACACACCAAAATCCTCGCCACCCATTTTTGTGGCAATAACTCCTAGCAACGTGGGTTCCACGAGATTCTGGTCAATTATTGCTTTAGCTAGATAAGATATCTACCATACCCTATCCGTTAATGCCAGAGTTTCAAAAAATTGCAACAGTTAGGACAATATGAAAGTTACACAATAAAATTTGCTAGTTACACCAAACTGCGGATTACAAATAACAAAAATTGCGATTACAACAAAATTTACAAGGTCAAGGAGCAATTTACAGTTAAGATCACATACGTTCAAAACCGCAAGATCGAAGAAATCCTTCTGAACAGTTCAGCATAGAATAAAAGAAATATTCGTATACATGTATGTAGCGAGTTGTGTGTTGCAGATGTGTAATTGTTGCTATCAGTCAATGTAGCAAGTTAATCAGTTCCAATTAATCTGTACCAGTAATCCAGTTTCGATTCAGGTCCGTCCGGTTGTCGCATGATATCTCACCGGCCTCGACCCAGTTCTGGTCCGGCTGTCGCGTGATATCTCACCGGCCACGACCCAGTTCTGGTCGGCTGTCGCGTGATATCTCACCGCCTGTGTCACAATGTGTACCTAGTGACAATATTATAGCTATGTACAAGTTCAGTTAATTACTGCGTTTTGCAATAATTTCCCAACACTCGAAAGAGATTTAATAAATCTGTTTCAATAACCGTGGGGTTCCAGCTACACACTCGGTGCCCAAGTAAGCAGTCGTTTTCTCCCACAACATCAAGAGCTCTCCAATATCCCAGCAGGTAGCTAGCTAATTTTAATTCAGCCAGGCTACGCCTCACCACTGTCTGGGTCAATGCTGGAGTTCTTCCAAACAGCCCACGGGATCTATTTTCCCATCGAAGTCTGACTGTACGTCAGAAGATAGTCCTGTCTGCATTAGAACAGTATGTTATTGATTGGTCTAAGCGAGAAAAAGTTGAACCTACAGTACTCGCTGATTGGCTGGACCTCACCAAGAACAAGGTCGTTGAAACAATCCGCCATATTGACAGAAGTACTCTTCCCCAAGCAAAACAAGTACTGAGAAACCTCAATTCGCAAGAAGTTCTAGCAAATCTCCAGAGTAAATTCGTCATAGTCCCAGCAGACAAAGCTCCGAATAATATAATATTCATATGTAAATATTACTATTACCAGGTGCTGGTTAAAGAATTGAGTGTAGACATATCTTCATCAAATACGTCTACTTACTCCCAAACTGTATTTACTCTGGAAGATTTATTTAACAATCACAAAAAGTTTCTCAGGGAAAGAGGTATTTGTCTCCCAACCAATCATAACGACATACCAAAAATATACTGGACTCCCAAAATGCATAAATCACCATACAAAGCTAGATTCATAGCTGGTTCTAGAAGCTGCACCACCAAGCTTCTTTCAACCCTATTGACGAGGGCCCTTCAGGAGGTAAAAGCATTTTGGGAAAGGTATTGCGCCACTATTTCTAAGAACTCTGGCGTTGAATGCATGTGGATATTGAAAAACTCAAAATGTCTTACGGAAGAACTTGATGCTAAAGGTCACCTACCGTACAGACATGTATCCACATGGGATTTCTCGACTCTCTATACTACAATCCCTCATCAGGACCTTATTGACCGTATAAGTTCATTAATAGTATCTGTGTTCAAGAAAACTGATCGTAGATATATTAATGTCGGAAGCCATAAAGCATTCTTTAGCTCGACTACATACAAGAGATATCATTCATGGGATGTTTCTTTGTTTATAGAGTTGCTTGAATTTCTCATTAAAAATATCTATGTGAAATTTGGCAACACAATATATCAGCAGCATATAGGTATTCCAATGGGTACTAATTGTGCACCCCTGTTGGCTGACCTGTATCTGTTCTCTTATGAATATGACTATATGCAGGCGCTTTCAAAAACCGATCCATTCAAAGCCCGTTCCTTCTCATTCACCAAACGCTATATAGACGATCTTCTCGCTGTGGATAATCGCTATATAAATGAAGCAGTGAAGGATATATATCCACCTTGACTGGATTTGAAGGAAACTACAGATAGCCCTACAGGCACATCTTATTTAGATCTCTATCTCTATAAAAATGAAGCGGGCATTCTCTCTCGTCGACTTTATGACAAAAGAGATGATTACAATTTCGACATCGTAAACTATCCCTATCTGGATAGTAATATTCCAGTGGGACCTGCATATGGCGTATACATATCTCGCTTAGTAGCATTTGCTAGATCCTGTGTTAAATGTGATGATTTTAATCAACGTCACAAAACATTGTTGCAGAAACTTATAAAACAGGGCTATTCCACCAAGCGCCTCCACTCAAAGTTTCTCAAATTTGGCGATACATATCGCATGCTGATAGCAAAGTACGAACGTAGCGTGCAAGATCTATGGCGCTACGTTTCGTAACTTGTGTCTAATTCCGCTTAACCTGGGGCTAGGGGCCGTATGAACCCATGTACTTAAAGATCCTCATGGTGCTCATATGAACAGTCACAATCAAGTGTGACTGAGATGCATCTTTTTTAGATGACGACTAACGAATATTATGGATTAAGAATACTGATCAGCGATACGGATTTGATATTTTTGGAACATCATGTCTTGCCGGCATCATTGAAAACTGTTGACCGCTTCTCTCTTGCAGGAAACAAGCCTATGTTTATGTATACTATGATTGTCTTTTTGAATTTGGTGCTAATACTGTTATATGGAAAATGGAATAGGTCTTTGGATTATGGACGCGGATATTCTCTAATGGACGACGGCTGGATTATGAATGACGGACTATACGCTTGTAATTTTTCACGTGCTCATTCCCATTTCGTGCGCCATTTGTAACCGTAGTAGGTTCTTCGAAAGGAATACACCAAATATACCAACGTTCAAGATATGATGGGCAATCTTTATTCAGCGTAGTTTTTACACGACTGAGCAGGAAATTTGAAACGACCAAGGGTGATACATATAACAGGCATTTACCGCTAAATCTTACAGATTAGCACACCGACGGACTGCTGTTTGCAGGAGCCATATGCCTGGTGACGTCATAGACATAGTCGCGAACCCACAGGTTGTAAGTTACTAACCATATACCAGAATTGTCTTCAGGAAGTTCTTAGCGAAGAAGATCGCTTGATGCCCAACAGCATTTAATTCAACAAAAAACAATTGATGGAAAGTTGCAAACTGGCAGTATAAAACTAATAAAATATAGCCTTGTTGACCCATGCTGCAAAGGGGCCATCTCTAATATCCCCACACTAATTAAGGGACCATATACGGTTGCCGAGTCGTGGATGGGCGACATACCGTTACATTTATTCGCAAACAAAGAGATATAAACTCATGTTCGCAGAGAAACCATACAAATAAAGGTAGTAAATCTAACCAGACCCGAAGTCACTATTTGATAACTGGTGTAAATATGATCAATATGGGCAAATTTGCCACGGTTTCGAGAAAGGAATACTAAGCTTGCATTTTTGACATCTGTAGGTCGAATATAGTCCAGGTGTCCTAGAAAAAAAAAATTGTATGTTAACGAGAGGCAAAGTAACCCAATTAATGAACCAGAACTCTATCAGCTATCGCCAATGCGCCGCCCCTGCTATCGAGGCAAAATAGTATTGTCTTAAGGATTAAATTGTATAATGGTGAAAATTCGGGGTTGAATGACCATTTCAGGTTGTATGTCGTTGTGTAGTGATCGCCACTGTTAAAGACATTTTCGCACAAATTAAATGTCCAACTTTCACAATCTTTTACCTCTCGAATGCTCCCAGTGAGCACCGATTTACCACCAATTTTAAAAAAAAACATCCTATGCTGCGAGGGGGGATACCCTCTCTCACATTCTACCCCTTGTAAGCGACAAGTCCTATTCTCTCTCCTAAACTAAGCCTCGCCCCACCCCATACCCTATATATTCCGGAAGCTGACGTGCTACTCTCAGTCAACCCATCCACTACCTTTGAGAGTATGTCCCCACCCCCGGGGCACCAAGCCTCACCCTCTATCTCTTAAACTAAGCCTCGCCCGACACCATACATTTCAGGAGTTTACATCATGCTACACATAGTCGGCTCATCCACTGCCCTTGAGAACATGTCCTCCACACCTGAGGCACCAAACCCCATCCTCTATCTCCTAAACTAAGCCTCGCCCGACCCCAGTCCCTGTATTCCGAGAGCTGATGTCCTGCTACTCTTAGTCAACCCATCCACTACCCTGGAGAGCATATATACCCACCCCTGAGGCACCGAGCCCCACCTTCCATCTCCTAAACTAAGCCTTGCCCCGACCCCATACCCGCATATATTCCAGGAGCGTACATCATGCTAACGTTGGCCCATCCACTACCCTTGAGAACATGTCCCCCACCCCCGGGGCATCAAGCCCCACCCTCTATCTCCTAAACTAAGCCTTGCCCGACCCCCTATCCAGGTATCCTCCCGGAGCTTACACCATGCTGCACTGATTGAACTTATACACTACCCTCAATAACAAATTCCCAACCCTGGGGCACCGAGCTCCACCCTCTATCTCCTAAACTAAGCCTCGCCTGACCCCCCCGACCCTCATTTATTCCTGGAGCTTACACGATACTGCACTTACTCAATCCATCCACTACCCTCGGGGGAACATGTCCCCACCCCAAGGCACCAAGCTCCACCCTATATCTCCAAAATTAACCCCTGCCAGACCTTCGTATATTGTTAGAGTTATGTTTCTCATCTTCGTTACACCAAACCACTTTCTATGTTCCCATTTCGAACTTGCCTTGGTTGAGCGGGCTGCCATTATTGTTCAAACTCAGAAATGTCAATTTCATCTTGCGAACCAATCAAACACAGCACAAGACTGATCTGTAGTCCGACGTGATGACAATGCCAGCCATTCGCTGACGTGGTCTCCGAGCGCATTTCTGAAAGATATTGGATGATGCGCTCTGCATATTCATGGCAGTCCGTCGAAGGCAAGCTCTGAGCATGAGCGTAGAAATTGCCTTCGTGAATGAAGAGGTTTTCAGTATATCTTGGCAGAAAGTTGAAATTGGTGTGTAGTCTGCAATGTTGGTATGATCCTGCCATCCCTCAATCAATTGCAACCCCCAAATGCCTTGATTTATCAGGTGTACCCCTATGTTATATAAAACTGAACAATGATTTTTAAATGAAGTTTCAGATGACACGACTCGATCATGCTCCCAAAAGACCGGGTACTTGACAAGATTTGTATCGCATGGATTAAAACTAGCATTTACACCAGGCCTCCTATATTTCCTATATTTTTGAGTCCTTCCTATATTTTCCTATATTTTACTCAAAACCTATATTTCCTATATTTCAAACAAATTTTTTCGCTTCGCTTTGCTCGGCAAATATGAACATTTAAATCTCTCTATGCCGAATCAAACAACAGGTCCCCTGTAAGACCATCGATATGACCGCATTCAGTGAGAGTAATTTGATTAAACACCAGAAAACTAGCAAGTTTGGGACATACAATGTAGTACAGACCTGTCTTACACTCCTTTAAGTGTACGGACGTAGGCGGACGTATTATGTGATGGCGGTCTCGGTCCGCCTGTCCGGTTTTCGTGTCCGGTCTGTATCTGGGACAGTTTCCTATCTACAGTTCCAATTTTTGGTGAGTGAATACCCTACGGAGAGACGTTGTGTTACGTACCGAACTGAAGGTCGAGGTCAGAGGTCAAAGGTCACTGGCCTAAAAAACAGGAAATCACTGAAGTGTTTGTGTCTGGTCTGTATCTGTGAACGTTTTCTACCCACAGTTGCAATTTTTTGGTGAGTGGATACGCTAGATGAAGACGATGTGTCGCGTACCAAAAGTTGAGGTAGAGGTCAGAGGTCAAAGGTCGCTGTTGCATAAAATCAGGAAATTATTGACAGTTTTCTATCTACAGTTCTAATTTGTGGTGAGTGGATGCCTTAGGGGGGAACGATGTGTTGCATACCAAATGTAGGTCGAGGTCAGAGGTCAAAGGTCAGTGTGACTGAAAAATCAGGAAATCATTAATAAGTTCTAATTTTTTGTGAGTGGATTTAATCGGGGGAAATGAAGTGTTGCATACCAAAATATAGGTCAAGTTTAAAGGTCACTGTGACCACAAAATCAGAAAATTATTAAAAATAACATTTCTTCGTCGTGAAATTGTTAAAAATCATGATTTTTGGAGTCCATTGAGCAATTAAGGGGAGCCGTTTTGTCATGTACCAAAATTTAGATCCAGGTCAATAGTCAAGGTCACTGTGACCCCAGAATCATGGTCAAAGGCCAGTGTGACCTAAAAATCTGCAAATCATAACAAATACTAATATTTTGTGAGTGAATTCAATACCAATGAAGTGTCACATACCAAAAATTAGGTCAAGGCCAAAGGTCACTGACCCTAACATCAGGATGTTATTAAAAATAACTTTTTGTCAGTAGATACATTAGCACACGATGTGTCTCATACCAAAATGTAGGTCAAGGTCAAAGGTCAAGGTCACTGTGACCCCGAAATCGTGAAATTGTTAAAAATCATGATTTTTTGTGTCCATTGAGAAAATTATGGGGAGACGGTTTGTCATGTACAAAAATTTAGGTCAAGGTCACTGTGACCCCAGAATCGAGAAGTCTTTAAAAACAAAAACAAAAATTGTCAGTAGATACATTAGGGGGACATGTGTCACGTACAAAAATGTAGGTCAAGGCCGAACGTCAAGGTCACTGTGACGCCCAGAATCATGAAATTAAAAAAATCTGGATTTTTTGAGTCCATTGATACATAGAAGGAAGACGATGTGTCGTGTACCAAAATTTAGGTCAGGTCAAAGGTCACTGTGACCCCGAAATCGGGAAATCATCAAAAATAACTTTTTTTTGCCAGTATATAAAATGTGGGTCAAAGGTCAAAGTCACTGTTACCCCAAAATCAAGAAATTAAAAGTCACATTTTCATATGCCTGTCGAAGACGAGGTCGTGTAATGCGATGTTGCGTTCTGTTCATTCATCCATTAACACAAGTTGTCGATGTGATATCTCTAGTTTCAAGGTATGATTGATACCAAACTTTGAGTATACCTTACTTGCATGGCAAAGAGGAACCATACATTTTGGGATCAATTTGTCAAAGGTCAAGGTCACAGTCTCCCAAGTTCTCTCCCCTACATGTTTATGGCATTTGTCCTGTGGAGTTGTCTCCCATGTTTGAAACGGCTACATATTTAGGTACACTGTTGTGAAATAAAAACCATACATTTACTAATTCAATGGGGAGAGGGCTCAGGGATCCTTCATGAACTCCATACCTGTTCATTAACTCAAGAACAGGTTTACTTCATCGCTTCCTTCTTCCTTCATGAAAAATTCTCTCGGCTGAAAGGAATCCATTTGCAGGAAAACTACTGTTTTCTTGTGTTTGACTATTGTCGATTTCAGTGTGGGATATGAGAGCTCTCGGCTCTTGCTTCAAGGTCAACTAGTTACCAAGAGTTAAGCCCATTTTAGATTATCATTCAACATAAGATGTGATATATGTTACATTCTCAGAAGCAAATAATTGTAGACCTTTCTCTGGATTGCTAGCTACCAATTGGAATCAAGGCTATTAAACAACCTTGAAATTTGGACCAATGTAATTCCAGATATACGGAAGTATATTGAACCCCCATGGGCTCTTGTTTCCTATATTCTCCTATATTATATTCAGAAAATTCCTATATTTCTCCTATATTTTTGCAAATTTCCTCATATTTTCACTGAGCCACTTGCAGGCCTGTCTCTATCCTAGATATAGCCCCTGATACACTTTGGCAATGTATCGTGTTCAATGTAAAGCAACATCCTGGATATATTGACCAATCAGATCACTTGTTTACGGCAACCAAGGCGACCGTGACAAGAGATTCGAAAGCACCATAAGTAGTAATGTTTGTGCCTGTACAGGGGAATTTTGGGGAGCAATTGAGGAGTAATTGAGGAGCAGCTGTCATTAAAGGGGGGATTTTGAGATGTCATTGAGGTGCAATTGCGGTGCAGCTGTCATTACAATGTGGTGACGTAGCGGAAGTGAGAAGGGTGATGACGTAGGGGTTTAGTGTATGGATGGTGATCATGGTAGCAATTAACAATGGTTAATGAGTGAAGACAAGTAGTGTGTGGCTTAATAATATATGATTGTGTATGAATATAGGAGGCATAATAGTTGATATGTAATAATTTTTAGTATGTTCAAACTCATGCCTGGACATGTATTGCCGTGTTATTTTCCCCACGGGTATGGGAGGTATCTTTGATAATATGTCCAGCAGTGGTCGTCACTGGAACTAAATTAAGGGAGTCATTTAGTGGAGGAATGTGAAAATATGGCGCTCGACAATCATTTAACTGATTCACTCTGGAGAGTGTATAACAATGGACTTGTGTACCAGCTGATGTCGAGTGTGGACTTGAGAATGAAAGGGTTCCACTTGAGCGATTCTTAGAGAGGTATAAATCTGTGTATTGATGATCGACAATCGGGTTAAAAGTGGTCATCTATGGTTGGCCGTCCCTGCTAGAATATGTCATTTACAGGATGCCTGTAAATAATATATACCATGGTATAAAATGCCAAGCCTGTCATGATTCGTATTTACAGGATGCCTGTAATTATTTAGGGACCGTTCAAAATTTATCTTGAGGGGGGGGGGCCGGTGGAAATTCAACCGATGACCCTAAGTTATGTGTGACCCTCCCTCCTTTAGCTGGAAGGTTACCAATGACCCCCCCCCCAACTGATACCATATTTATCAATGCCCCCCCCCCCCGCCTCCCATCTCACCACAAACACACGCCCAATTCCAACGAAATGGCTTCATGACACCGACCTACGAACAGTTAATGTTACGCTATATTCCATCTATACATCTTTTATATTATTTTAAAATATGCTGACTGTATAATACTGATATATACTGTGAGATTAATGCTAACAGAACATAGGTCTATCTATGATACTGTATGTTGTCTAGTATGATAAACCATAGAGCCTACTGTTTTAGTAGGCTCCATGGATAAACAAAGCCGTGTTCTGATACATGTGTTTCCTGATCTAAAGTCCACCCTGGTTCTTCGACCTAAAAAACATGAATTTCATACAGAAGCTCAAGAAATCCTAGTTGAGTAGCTGTCCATTTATCATCATCATTTATCAAGTTACTGATGACCCCCTCTACACACACAGTCTAGTTACACATGACCCCCCCCCTTCGTAGGGCTCGAAGTTATTGGTGACCCCCCCACCCCCTCAAATTCAGAATAAATTTTGAATGGTCCCTTAGTACGGGACACCCTAGTTCAAGTTTCAAGTTTCCCAAGTTCCCTAGTTCCAAGTTCCCAAGTTCCAAGTTCCAGCTCTGTAGTTCCAAGCTCCAGTTCCCCCAAGCTCCCCCTCCGAAGTTTCAAGCTCCAGTTCCCCCAAGCCCCATCTCCAAAGTTCAAAAGCTACAGTTCAAAAGCTCCCAGATATGATACACATCTGGTTGTTTAAGAGGCATAACACATATACCATTGTTAATCAGCCCTTATTATAATGTTCCTTATTATAATGTTACTGTCTAGCCTGTTCAACACATGTTTTGAATTCTTGTGGAGCTCACTGATTATAGATTACAGATTAAAGTAAGCCGCATCTAACACCTACTGGAACCAATATTTTGGGGGATTAGAAGTTTGTGAAAACATCCTTCAGGATAGCACAGATCGCCAATAACTTTAAATGGAAGAAAGTCCTATCCATCCTCTGTAGAGGAACTTAGATTACACACTTCCGTCTTATAATTTTACAATCGCTCTGTTTCTTTTGTTGTGAAACTTCGCTGGGATAGCTATGAGGTCACAGAAAGTGACCATCATTCTCTCTCAAATTCAAATGCCCATCTTATCAGATTTTTGGAGGTCGGAAGACCGTAAATACGTGTCAGGATAGCTGTGGGATCAGGGAAAGTAAGTAAGGAGTAGAGGGGGTACATTCCATGCCTTTATGCAGAAATAATTGGATGATTTGCTAAATATTCTGTTGAAACATAACTTTTTGAGCTATGTGTGTACTAACAAATGTAGTATCGTGGTATGATTTGACTGAGGCTATTCGGTCAACACATCGGTAATAAGCCGATGATACGCGACTGAACTTTCTTTTACAAACACGACAAATGCGACCGGTCATCAGATTTCTTGTATTCATCATATACCCGTCTTGTTCCCCTTATGATTCGGACTGTCGCATTGACCCTCTTGATCACTAGATACCGGTACCCCATATATCGAATTACCGCAATTCACTCACACATCAGCACCCAAAATTAGAGGTATGTATGAATGGATGGCAATTAGTTTCATTTCAAAGATTTCTGAGTTATGTAATTCATATAATCGTCAGCATTGTTTCAATTTTTTACCCCTCGGCCAAAATTTGGCCGAAGGATAGTGTTGTCGTCATATCCGTCCGTCCGTCCATCACACCTTTCTCGTTACCCAGATATCTTTAGAACGGCTCACCCTAGGTACACCAAACTTGCAGTGCACACCGATATGCTCGTGAACCAGAACCCTATTGAATCTGGACCCGATTGGTTGGAAACTTTGGCGGCTATCTTTAATTTATGTGAGACCATCATAGCTTTCTCATTACCAAGATATCGTTAGAACGACTTAACCTATGCACACCAAACTTGCAGTGTACATCCATATGCTCGTGACCCAGAACCCGAATGAATCTGGACCCGATTGGTTAGAAACCTTGGCGGCCATCTTTAATTTATGCAAAATCTTTAATGATGCATATCTCTGATACAATTTGATTTTATTTGTTCTATACGAAACTTGGTATACAGCATCGATGTATGAACAGACTTGCATGAATGAATAACCATATCAGTCCTTCTGAGTGGCGGGAAGGATGGGTGGCCATCTTTAATTTATGCGACATCATTAATGCTGTTTATCTCTGATACCGTTCAAATGCTCGAAGTAAAATTTGGTATACATCATCGATGCATCAAGAGACTTATGTAATGAATACTGGTTTCTCTGATTGGATGGAAACCTTACGGGCCATTTCTAATTGCAACATTTTTGATAATCTGTATATTTGTCACTTGACAGCGTGGTGTTCCTGACACCTTGGTTCAAATTGAATAAATTATGAATGGCTGGCGCCCAGAGCCGAGGGGTTTTCAGATGCGCAGTTTCGTATTTCTATTTGTCGACTTTTGAAAATTTGAATTGTTTTGTACAGAGCCATGGACGTCCACCCATCGGTGGTTGCAACCGATTGGATGATTATGGCTTTCTGTGAAACCGAGCTGCATCAATAAAATTACATAATAGTTTACCGTTTGTGGCTGATGTGATGATTACAAACACGCCATGTAGTTCTGGTAAGCGTGAAGTTGACGCCCCCCCCCCCCCTCCATTCCCAACACACACAATTGAAGCCCCTGTACTATTAGAATTACACACATTGACAATAAACTGATTATATTCCTTGAGCAGATTACCGTGTTTACACAGGTTGTGGGGGACCTAGTGAAAATATGTACATAAGATAAGTCAAAGGCTGCCAGGTATCTAAATGACTGCACATCAAACAAAGTGATAATCCAGAATATAGACACAACATAACTTTGGTTGCGTAATAGTGATGGATATATGACAGTGCAGGTGGGAATCCCTGAGAAGTAGACTCTGGACAGGAATTATCTAAATCAAATAATGGAATTTGCCTCATCAGAATGTACTTGAGATATGGATGTAATAAAATTGCTTACAAACAGGATAAGGCTGATTCCTGATTGGATCCAGAGAAAGGTACAGTAGTTTGATATCCGTGAATCATCAAAAGGCTTCATTTTCTGAAATTACACAGGAACTGAACACAAGGGATGTTGCAGATGTATAAAGGGTGTAACAAAGGCTAACAAGAGGCAACATAAGAGATTGATTCCGACTCCAGATTTGTATGATTTATTTATCATTTCTGTATACCAGCATTGAGAGCTGAACCATTTATATTTGAGTCATTTTAAGTTTTCAGGGGCAAATGATCATGCCAACTTTCAATTATTGGCCGGCAGGGGTCTACATACAGAAAGGATATGCGACGTTTACAAAGAAATGTGTGTGAAGTTTAATAACTTTTTTAATCAATCTTATTTTTATTTTTCTTTGAGTTTACATTGTGCACTGTCAGCATCAAATATTGCCAATTTTATATGATAGATCAAAATATTCTGCTTGGCTCAATTTCTATGCACAATTACCGCCGAACGGTAATGACTGAAAAAAAAAGACCGACCGATGCTAAAAATGTACCGAAACATATACAAGTATTGTAAAGAAATATTATTAGGCGACATGCCCTGTATTACGAGAGGTTTAGAACTAGATGTTGAACAGTATCGGTAGAGATCTTTCTGAAACCATGGAGCTTGTCATTTATTGCCCCTCAAGCCTTCTTTATCTGGGAGTAGTTCGGTCTGGGAGCTTTTGAACTGTAGCTTTTGAACTTTGGAGGTGGGGCTTGGGGGAACTGGAGCTTGAAACTTCAGAGGGGGAGCTTTGGGGAACTGGAGCTTGGAACTACAGAGCTGAAACTTGGAACTTGGGAACTTGGAACTAGGGAACTTGGGAAACTTGAAACTTGAACTAGGGTGTCCCCCTTAGTACCATGGTATAAAATCGCCACGCCTGCCACAATTCGTATTTACACGATACCTCTAAATGCCAAGCCTGCCATAATTCGTATTTACAGGATGCCTGTAATTCATTTAGCCGTAAGTCGTAAATTTACGCCTTCTTATCATTTCCACCAGTGATATGCGCTTTCACAAATTTGGTGCCGGGATTTACGCAACCTCCAAACAGGGCTATCTCCCCTCCTGTCAGTCGATCGACCCTGCCCTCAGTAAATTATACAGGGCGAAACATCAGCCCTGGCGAAACATGCGCCCTGGCAGTCTCCGCACAGTGAGTCTTCACCACGCCATGTAGCCTTTGTCGGAGATTAAAAGTGCGAGATTATCCGAACTGTTCGGTATCGCAACAACTTGAATTAACCAGAATTGATCAAGTACAGCACATCTGTACTTAAATAACTGTTCGTCTCTTTACAACAACAACATTTGGACTACATCAAGGCATGGAGCCTAATATAGATTGAGAGATCACTCCGTTACATCAATGGTCAAAATCTGGCCGCCGACAGTGATAAAACTAAGCCCCTTGGTTATTTTATGACCGCTTATCTTACCACATACATGGTGGGCTGATTGACCAGGCTTTCAGGGACTCCCGCCTAATTCCGCAATGTTCCGCGGTGGTATGAGCATGTTTTAGGGAGTTAAATCATGATAATGTAAATGTGTTAAAAAAGGCGATTTTCGCTCGTGTGAGCACCCTAATCGAATGTCGGAATATGTAAAGCAGCCAGCCATCTCACCAATGTGTCCATTCATATTATTCGGAAGTCTCCGGAAAATATTTATAAAGTGGTCAGCGTCACACATGGTCGGTTAATCAAAGGTATCAGATGCGTTCATATTTCTCTCCTTTGTAATTGTTTGGTTGAGTGGGTACATGTTCAAGACTACACTATATAACCGACAACTGACAACGTTTATATTATAACACGAGAGAATGTTTTCTCAACTTCAATAACAGTGAATGAGTGAGTGAATAGGATTTAACACCGCTTTCAACAATAACAGACAGCCTTTCAGCATGGAGCACCAACATCGAGAAATCATTAGGTGTAACCACATGACTTTACTCGATGAAATACAGAATGTAGAAGATGTGTGTCTTCTGAGTAGTGTATAAAGGGCAACTAAAGTCAACTTTCACCCGGATGTAACTATGACGTCACAACTGTATGGTTTGTAACGAGGCTTTTGATTGGTTGAATTGTAAGTGTGAGGTTGAATTTGATTGGTTGAGGTGTCGTCCCTGTTGTAAAGCAAGATGGTGGGTGTCGGCCCTGTTGTAAAGCAAGATGGTGGGTGTCGGCCCTGTTGTAAAGCAAGATGGCGGCGTGGTTCGGGCATGTTCGGGCATGTTCGGGCAAAAAAAAAGTTCCGGCAAAAAAAAAAAAAAAAAATGTATTCATGCGCGGTGATGCGGTTTGGCCGTGGTTTTGGCGGTGATTCGGTTTCGGGAAAAAGCTTCCGCGGAGGAAAAGTAGTCCCTAGATAAAATGGTCCGATGGGGTCGAGTGAGGTATCAAAGTGAAGGTTAGGTGAAGGAGCATCTAATGGGCTGGGTGTGGGGTTGAAATATCGTCATCCTGCGCATGCGCGGCGGCCGAAGGGTATGAAAATAGCCTTTTTGGAGCTAGGGGAGCCCCTAAGGGTCCGATGGGGTCGAGTGAGGTATCAAATTGAAGGTTAGGTGAAAGGGCATCTGATGGGCTGGGCGCGGGGTTGAACTATCGGCATTCTGCGCATGCGCGGAGGCCAAAGGGTATGAAAATAGCCTTTTTGGAGCTAGGAGATTGACTACTGGTCCAGTGGGGTCGAGTGAGGTATCGATGTGAAGCATTCGTGAAGGGGCATCTGATGGGCTGGGTGTGGGTTGAAATATCGGCATTCTGCGCATGCGCGGTGGCCCAAGGGTATGGAAATAGCGGTTTTGGAGCTAGGGGAGTCCCTAATGGGCCAATGGAGTCGTATGAGGTATCAAAGTGAAGCATTCGTGAAGGGGCATCTGATGGACTGGGTGCGGGGTTGAACTATCGGCATTCTGCGCATGCGTGGTGGCCCAAGGGTATGGAAATAGCCGTGTTGGAGCTAGGGGAGCCCGTAATGGACCAATGGGGTCGAGTGAGGTATCAAAGTGAAGCATTCGTGAAGGGGCACCTGATGGGCTGGATATGGGGTTGAACTATCGGCATTCTGCGCATGCGCGGTGGCCCAAGGGTATGGAAATAGCCGTGTTGGGAGCTAGGGCAGCCCCTAATGGACCAATGGGGTCGAGTGAGGTATCAAAGTGAAGCTTATGTGAAGGGGCATCTGATGGGCTGGGTATGGGGTTGAACTATCGGCATTCTGCGCATGCGCGGTGGCCCAAGTGTATGAAAATAGCCGTGTTGGGATGTAGGGGAGCCCCTAATGGACCAATGGGGTCGAGTGAGGTAAGCATTCGTGAAGGGGCATCTGATGGGTTGGGTGTGCGGTAGGAATATCATTCTGCGCATGCGCAGATGCAATACGGAGGTCTCGTCCAATCAGAAGCGAGTATTTCAAATCCGTCCCAGAGCTCGTCCAATCAGAAGAGAGTATTTTGACCCGGTGCATTATGGGACATATCCAAGATGGCGGCACGTGTGTTCAAGATGGCGGCACATCCGGTGTCGAAAACTGGCCATTTTGTCGGATGTGGTCACTTAGTGTCGAAAACTGGACCCTGTATGACGTCACTTCCGGGTTTTTCACTAAAAACTACCTCCAAACATAGAAGAGTTCCTAATGTTTCCTCTTAGACGTCCGTATGTTCAATCGCCGGTGTGTTTTGTGTTTTCCCGCCCCGCCCCAGCGCCCCGCAGCGCGAGCGCGCGCGCGAGTTCTCCGGAAGTGCGCGTCATCCCCGGCAGTGCGCGCGCGGACGCGGGTCAAAAGGTCAAAGGGACACCTCCAGGTCAGACGGTCCAATGTCCAATGAGACAATGTTGCGGCATCGCTATAGTCAGAGCTTGAGCACAATAAAAAATTCTAGATTCTAGGGTGATTCTAGATGAACCTGGGAAAGATGGGCAGTTCCATTTGGACCAATCAGCGGTCGAGAAAAAGAGCCAATCAGCGGTCGAGAAAAAGAACCAATCAGCGATCGAACAATCAGCCAATGGAATTGGGGTATTCACGGTGTGCTTTCGCCGACGTCCGCGCCTACATCTGGGTTCTTGTACACCCGGGTAATGTTTTTCTGGACATGGATGGGTTACCTTTGGCTCCATTCTAGGCCACTGATTGACTAATACGGTGTTCAAAGCCACTTTCATGCATTATGCTCATAGAACTTATAGTCATAATCTATACGTGTTGGACGAGTCTCTTCACTCACCGTATACACGTACCTCAATGAAATGCCTGCTCCAAACCTAGACCAAAGACACGTACTTGGTCTGTAGGCTGATTTCATTGGCTCTCTATTTTTTACTATAGTGCTCTTGCCTTCTAAACTTGATGGGTTACATTTTGACTCCATCCTACACCACTGATTTCAGTTTGACTGAATCTCCACATTGGGCATTGATGCATTAGGAATAAAACACACAAGACAGGGTTTTTTGGTGAGATCTCATTTTTTTTATTCAGTGAACAACAACAACGTGAGAACAACCACGTGAAAACTCAAGCCCAGAACAAGGGGCTTGTATTAACTGAAGCCCAGAACAAGGGGCTTGTAATTAACTGAAGCCCAGAACAAGGGGCTTGCACATTGAAGCCCAGAACAAGGGGCTTGTAAACTTAAGCCCAGAACAAGGGGCTTGTCATTAACTTAAGCCCAGAACGGGGCTTGTACATTGAAATGATGGGCGGCCCAGTCATAGACGAGTACATCGCGGTCCTCGGCCTGGGAGTACTCGTCAAACATCTGTACGATAGTAGATAAGGGTCTTCCCCGGCATCGATGGTACAGGTAAAACAAGCAATACTGTCCGCACACGCCACTGGTCAGGCTTTGCAACGTTTGACTGTTCCAACACCACGTCTCTGTGCCTTGATCCATGAAGTCTGTTAAATCGGGATGGAGGGGTGGCAGACCGTACGGGTCAAAGTATTCCCCCTGCTCTTCTGTCAAGTACACGGCCACCCAGTGTTCACCGGGTCGATCCATCGGGTCCGTGTTGAGAACGTAAGCAGCCGGATACATACGGTCTAATGGAAACACATCTCGGGCGAACACCCCTTGAAAGACCCTACGTGTCTCTGGGTCATTCTCCAGCACGGTGGTTATCTGGTCTGTATCCATGTTAGGTGGAGAAGTCACACAGGACGTTGCGCGCCTTGTCCACTTGAATGATGTTGTCAAACTCGGCGTAGCAGATCACATTGACGGTGGTCGCCAGGGCTCGTGCAAAGTGGATTTCCAACCGTAAATTGCCTTGCTTGGTCAGGGCCAGCTGATGGTCGTTCTCTAAGGTGGGGGTGAGATCGAAACAGAACAACGTGTATCCGTTCGCATAGTCCTCCAGACTGATCATATTCCCTTCGTCCTGGTTGATTTGACCGGTGGCTGTAAACAGGCTCTGATAGGCTCGAATGAAATTCCTCCGCCCAAAGTTCGGGGTTAAGGCCGTGGCTGGCACCTGTTGTCCATCCACATGCAGGGCCACAAAATTGATGCCGAAATGTTTAAAGTCAAACGGATTCTCTGGGTAGGCTCCGCTGAAACTGGTATTTTCCACACAGGCCAGGATCAATCGCTTGGGTAGTTCCCCCAGGAACAGGTTTTCTTGTTGGCGCCCATATTTCCAGCAGGCACAGAGAACACTTTGGTTTGTACACGTCGGATAGGGTACTGGGCTGGTTTTGTTTCCAAGGCTTTCATGTGTCCCAATTGAACGGCTGGATTCGGTTTCACTTTTCGGACATACAGGACTGCGTCTTGGATGACAATCTTATAGTCCGCTACATGCCCCTCTACGTTAGCGGCCATCAAGGCGAAGGTGGGAGGTGCCCGTATCAGTCGGATTTTGATGGGGGTCTTGTTCAAGAGGTACCGGTCTTGCATGAACATGTCTGCATGCAGTCGACCCATCATATCCACCGAGGCACTGTTCGCAGTGAAAGCCTTCCGTTTGTTATATCCCCATTGTCCGCCGTGTCCATGTGCTCGGCCGTGTCCTTGTAGAATAAAGCGGTTGTCAGCTGAGATTTTTTAGCCTCTCGGCCATACGACAACAGTGTCTCGATGTAGGCTCGATAGGGGTACGTGTTGGTGGAGTCACTGATGAGTTTGTCGCTGAGAAAAATATCCACCTGCTGAAACATCGAGTGCAGCCAGAGATTCGTCGGGCCCACCGTTGCTTGGTCAGCGATTCTGGTGCCAGCTCCATTGACCACCTTGGCTTTCACATACAAGTAGGTATGGGCTAAATCCACATAGGCCGTATCCGCATTACTGATGGTGAACTCGATGGGCCCGGTTTCGTTGATGCTGGAGAGCGGGAGATGCTCCACCCATAATCCTTGTTCGACACTGGTTTGTGTGGGCGGCACGGTCCACAAATCAAATTCACTGTTGGTGGAGGGGCAGGACTCGGCGTGGATTAAGGCCATGTTTTAAGAAAAGATATCCCGGGTCTTCTTGGATGTGCGTCGTCGCTGGGTCGGTCGTCGACTGGTGCGTGATCTCGGTGGGGCAGCTCTTTTATTCCCTACGGTGCGTTGTGCTTTGGCCACCAAGACGCCTCCCGCTTCTTTGGCCCGTCGTTTCAAGGCTTGTCGGGGTGCCGTACTCCCCAAGACATCACCGGCCACTTGCAGTCCACTGCGTACCGCTTGTTTGCCGATTGCTTTCACACCCCGCGTCACCAAGGGCAGGAACGTTTTCACAATGCTGCCGAGTATGTTCCCCAGTCCATGTCCTCGTTGCATGCGTGCACCGCTAAAGACCGGAAAGCCACCCCGGCCTGTTGGGCATAATAGTCGGCATAGCTGCGTGCATCGCACTCGTAAGGTACTTTCATTATGCAAAGTGGGGAGCACGTGCTTGTCGAAAATGAAGTGTCAGCACCACTTTTCCTCGTTCGAATGCCACCGCTCGTCCCGTGTCATCTCTTATATCCACGGTGATCGTGTTGATATCGGTATGTCGTACGGGCAGGTACATTATATGGGTGAAACTGTGGGTGACTTGATCGCCATACGTCTTTTTAATGGGGACCACCCGTAACAGAGGTGTGTTGATATCGCCCACGATGTGGTTGTCCACCACGTCCGAGTAGACGTAGAGTCCGTACATACCCGACTTCATATCCATCGGCATCTCGCCATGGTGTTGGGTGGGACCAGCGAACGTCTGTAGATCGAAACCCAGCATTTGCTGTAGTGTAGGACTGAGTTTCACATTCACGGTATCGGTGACGGTAAGCTGTGCCTTGTCGTTGTGTACGTTGACATCGAAGAACACGTTTCTCTTGAAGCGCAAGGCTATCAGGCGTGTTGCACTATCCGTCACCCCCCGTAGCGCCTTATCATGCATCAGTCTTGACAGCCCACCCATGAACTCTTTGGGGGTATCGTATTGGCCTTCGGGCAGGGTGAGCCGGGTGTTTTTGCCTTCGTAGGTGACCTCGTACCACACTTCATTGGCTCGCACGCTGTACCACGAGTAAGGGTATTGGATATCCACGAGGGCACATTCCCACCGGCCAGGTAAATGTAACGGTTGCGGTAACTGGGTGACGTACTTGGCCACGGTGGTGTCAGGAAACACATCCAGCGAACTGTTACTGGGTAGGGTCAGGTAAAACATGGCGACTGAGCTGTCCTGCTGCTGCTGTTGGTTTTAATAGGTCTTCCAGGCCTTGGGCGGTTGTGTGCGGCGTCGTGTTCGTCGCGGTGACTTGCTATGTGTCACGGCTCTGGAGATGTGGGGTGTCTTGATCAAGGGTGCTTTTTTATAGGCGCGAAAAGAAAGTGCCCGTTGTGGTGGTGTTTTGGGGGGTGACTCCGGTTCCCATTCGGCTTCCTAAGAAGGTAGTGGGCCACTCGGTGATTGCTGGGTTTGCTGCATAAAGGCCCAGCGGTGGGGGTTCCCCACCAATTCCTGTGGTACATGCATGTCTTTCAAGCCCTTGAGCGAAGACCCTCCCATCCGAGGATCAGCGTGATCTGAAAGCCGACGCATCAGAGATCATTCACGCAAACCGCCATGTGGGTGCCGGGGACCACCTGATTCTGTACCAGGAGTTCGGCCTTTGATTGGCCCAAGTCATGTTAGGATTCTGTTTCATCCGTTGTAATGTGACTCAGGCCAGCTTCGTTTCTGAACGAGGCAGGTACACCTCAGCACTTCGTCTTCCACCCACTGTGGGGCTGTGGGGGCTACCTCACCCGGCTGTTGGAGCGGTGCTGAGGTTAGCGGTCTGTCACGTGGTGGTGGTGGTGGTGGTGGTGGTGGTGGTGGTGGTGCTGCTGCTGGGGTAGACAGGGTTTTGTATTGGTCCATGAACGTCATGTACCGTTGAAGCGTCTCATTGTACCGTTGTACTTTCTCACTGTCGTTTAACCCCGGTCTCTGTAAGATCTGTTGCATCTCTCCATCGAGGCTGTTTATGGTCTTCACCGTAGGTGGGACAGGGTAGGGTGATTGGAGGTTTTGCAGGAACCGTGGTTCGACGAGGACCATTTTTTTCGTGTGGTTCATTGTCGGCCGAAGAGTCCACCCAATACTGGACCCAACACGGAAGCGGCCAACGGTGCCAAGATGGCCCCGAGAAAGCCGCCTTTCTGTAACACCTTTTTCTTTTGTGTTTGAGGGACCCGCTTGTGGACTAGGGTTCGGAGACCTGTCTTATGCTTGGCCAACTTGGTCTTCTGAGCCGGAGTCAGTGGTACGTTGCCTTTTTAACAGGTTGTACCCGATCTCGCACAGACAGCGTACAAGGTCAGGGTCCGCACCGCGTACAATGGTTCGGACTAACTCGGGTGGGGCCGTCTTCAATACACGGAGCGTGGGAGCGTGCTTCCGTACTCGCGCAGACATCCTGTACAACTAATGCTAGAACCCACAACTCTGCCCTTTTTATCCACCTCACAGACAAAGTCAACCCTGCTGTGGTATTCATTCTTTTTATTGTTCCCCATCATCAAACACACAAACCCCAGCTGGAGGCGCCACTGTGGGTGTGTTTACATTATTTTTGCATGTACACGTGGTGGGTCTCTCCGGGAAAGATGCCGGTCCGTAGTCGAAGGTGGTCGGGGTGGCTTGCTTGAGATCGAAGAGCATATACCCGTGCTGAGGGGTTGTGGCATCTTTGAAGGCTTCCAACGCAAACGGTGTGCGGCCGGGATACATCTGTCTCGCCAGGTGCAGCAGTGGAGTGGTATCTCTCGGGTTTTTGAAGACCACCAGGTAGTGGGCATTTAAGCTGATATTCCGATGTTCTTTGTTTTTACTGAACAGATTCTGCACAATGCAGATGATGCTGAGCCGTCGATGATGGCTGCCTTTGGTAAAGAGTTGGGTGACCCGTGCATCCGTCTCCGCCATGAGATCATCCACAACCACCAATGTGTCGGGTTCCAAATCGGCCATGTTGGGTAGGCCTTCCACGAACGTGATGTGGGGCATTGCTGCATACGCTTCCTGCCATTCTCCGTAACACCACACGACTCTGGCAATGGGTGGAGTGATCATGCTGTCGGCGTGTTGAAGGAGCTTCCTGACGAAGTGCGTTTTGCCGGAGCTCGTCGGTCCTGCGATGACGCAGGTGAAGGGATGTTGCCACCGAGGGTCCATGGTTTGAGGTCTATCCGTTGTCGTGGTAACCCGCTCTTGTAAATTTCGTACGAGTGAACTGGAGTGGTGGTGGGTACAACGTCGGTCGTCGTCTGTTCACGTTCAGAGATGGTGCTGGGGGTGGGTACAACGTGGGTGGTCGTCGTCGTTGTCGGTTCACTGTGAGGGATGAAATCCGGTTGGTCTTGAGACGTAGTAGGTGTACTTGGTGTAAGTGTAGAGCTCGACGTGGCTTGTACGCGGGGTGTGGTGGTGGTGGTGACTGGGCTCGATACGACTGGTGCTCTCTGTAGACCCGTTTCACTGATGGCTGGTGTTCTCAGTTGGTTAAGTAACGTACTGACATAGGTTATGTCGTAAAACACACCTCCGTACAACACACTCAGCAGGGTTAGCAATAGCACCCCAAAGACCACT